>JAPTGW010000005.1:12160551-12174060 GCA_029814545.1 Apogonichthyoides opercularis
ATACTGTAAATAAAGACTTCTGATTGTATTTACACATTTCAGGGCATTGATATAAAGTGAAACAGTGATTTAAGTGTTCTACGGTGGTTTAAAAAGTGGGTGTAGTTCAACTACATTAGGTGCTTGGATATTTAAAAGTCTCATTGGATCAGTCCTGATGTGGTCATGACTGAGGCCCAGCCCCCCCCCCACCACCACTCAGTGATGAGTTGTACAGTCTGATTGCCAGGGGGATGAAAGAGTTCCTGAGCCTGCTGGTGGAGCAGGTCAGAGACAACAACCTGGAGCTGAACACACTCCTCTACCTGATCACTGTCCTGTGCAGAGGATGCTGGGGGTTGTCCAGGACGGACAGAAGCTTCCTTCTCTCTGCTGCTGACACCAGGAAGACTACCAGTGAGCTGGCTCTCCTCACCAGTCATTTAGTGTTTATCTTTTAATAACATGGTGGCATGATAACAAAAACCTGGCAATTAAACAATTAAAATATTTGAAAATTACTCAGTTAGTTGGTTAGTAAGTAAGTTAGTTACTTACTTAGTTGATAGGAATAATTAGGTCAGATGAGGGTGAAAGAAAGAAGTAGCTCAATGAAAAGAGAATATAATATAAATGTAGATTGTTGCCCATAAATTTGGAATAAAATATATGTCCCTATTCTCATGAAATTATTGTGACGAAGTGACTTCTTCTTGATAGAGAAAGTGCAACTGGGACTCAGTATGTGACCATTGCATGTGGTCAAAGGTGATGACTCATGTGTATAAATAGGCATTAAAAGGAATGTGTCTGAAAACAAAATTATACCAACTTTATGGGCAACAGTATATTATATTTTTTAGAGCTTCCTTTTAAAAAGCACATATTTTATGCTTAGCAGTAAGAATGTGACTAATATTGTAACTGTTTCTAAGGGTTAGTAACAACGACGACAATCATCATCATTATCATCATCATCACCACCATCTTTATTTGTACAAAACAAAACAAGTTTCCAGCTTCAGCCATTTCACTGTTTATGAAAGCCACAAGGCTCCAAAATGAACCCAATGCACAAATTACTGCAGTACTACATGAACTTGTAGTACCACTGGTGGTCACTAGATGCTGGTTCTAAAAAGCCCTGGCTGCCAAACACTGCACTGCACTGGTACTGAAGTTCCCTCTAAAAATACTAGTCAACAATTTGTATCCATGATTCACGCCAGTCTCATCCATCTTTTTTTTAAACCATCTATCTGTTATTAAGATCTACTAATAACATATTTGCTCCTGACTAAAAGCTCAGGTGTAGTTGTAGATAATTAATTGCTTTGTTACACAGTGATTGATGATGTTCAACATTTAACTCTGTCACTAAGATAGTATTGATAATTAGCCCATAGCGTCCCCTTCTCTATCGCATTTGTCCAAATATGGTCATTTCTGGCTCCAAAAAAATAGTGATTCACAAAATGCAAACCACATATTAACCATATACTTCAGCATGGCATAGTTCAGAAACCAATGGGTGATGTTGAGGTTTCTTAGTCCACTAATTATATACAGTTTATAAAAAACGTGACTGCTAATCTACAGCTAATTAGCTTTAACTTATGCCATGTGTATCCGTGTGAGCCAATGTCATCAGTTCTACAAAAGTCACACAATACTCTTAGATTTACATTCAACTTCTCTCCATAAATATTAAGTTGATAATTTATTTCCAGGAGTCATAATTGTTGTATTTTAACCTTCAAATACGTTTTCTGGTGGTCCATCTTCATGTTACTACTGTGTTGCGCCTACAGGTCTTTAAGCACTTTTTTAAACTATTATTAATAAACTATTTTTGTTATATATTTAGGTCTTGTACATTTTCTACACTAGTCAAGAAAAGACCCATTTTTTTCGTATGGTGTATGTGTTTTAAAACCATAATAGTTTCTTATTATGTTTGACTATGGACCAGAGGTGTTATTCCAGAATGGACAAACACTGGCTCCAATGTGACTTTGTGTGTTTTTATTACAGCCATAGAAGGGGAAGGGACCATTCAGCTGGGGTGCAAAGTTACTTCATCAACAAACGCCTCAAAATATTACTCACTGAGCCTGTGATGTGTCTCAGAAGGCATTTTCCCTGCTTTATTAATAATAAGATTTAGTAATTCTACATGAAACATCAAAATGAATACACGAATAATAAAAGTACCATAGTTGATTGCACAGACATAAAAAAATACATGACTCATAGTATTTCATGACTCATCTGCACTCTTCTCTTTTACTCCATTTTAATTTTTTTTTTAACCTGCCTCTTTTCCATTTTTGTAATGCACTGTGAATTTCCCTGTGTATGAATTGTGCTATACAAATAAACTTGCCTTGCCTAGTAGGTTATTTTCTTCAACAGTTGACAAGGTCACAAACAAGAGCTAAATTAACATGCTTATAGATTAAAATGAGTAGTTCTTGTTGGAGTCATGTCTTATTCCTTATCAGAACTCTAGCTTCATTATGGTGTGGATTACATTCATCACTGTCCAAAGTCTAGTTCATGATCATTTATATGTAAATATATACACAAGTTGTAATTTATAGGAGTAAAAAAAATGTATAGAAAACCACATACACCTGAAAATTACACAAAAAAGAAAGCTTATCTAGGAGTTTTGTTGTATTCTGAGGGCTGCTACCTGAAGGTGTACTGATACTGATGGTTCATACATGCAAACGTAACCTGACCCAAACACAAAAAAAGTTTAATACATGCACATACAGAAAATTAAGAAAATATTTTATTTCATAACTTATTCAGTTGTAGGAGTCACACACAACAGGTGCATAACAAAGTAAAAATACCCATATTTCCTATAGCATGACAATCAAATCAAAATTTACCCTTGGAAAATGCATAGGTTTGTCACCCTTAAGTATAAATCATATTTTTTAGATACATTTTAAATCATATTTTTCAGTGGAGATTAAGCTAAGGTGCTGAGGATAGACACAAGACAAACTCATTTATCAATAGAAACAGGTGGAAATTACAATTTCAAATTATACATCAGACATACAAAGAGACAGATGATCCTTTATTTCCAATTAGGCTAATTAGGCTACAGCAGGTGACATTTTTGATATATAAACTGGGTCAAAAGATGACCTCCTTCATTGATGTTAAGGTTTTTGGCCAGACTGAATATGGGGGGGGCTAGTCACACATAGGCTAGGGTCATCAATCAAAACACATTATTTACACAAAGGAAGTAAGGAACATTAATATATTATTTGTCTTACCGACTATAATTATTTATGGATAGAACTCAACTCCTGACTGGGAACAAGTGAACCAACTGCACTTATATAAAACTTTCACACAGAAGGATTTCATACAATATGTATGGTAACACTGTACCATGCAGTTCTAAGCTGGTATTCTGAACTTTGGGGTGTTTCTGGCCCCTTGTGGTCAACAGTGAGTTCAACAATCACATAATGAACCTCTGAGGCCATTTTGAATTTCTCATATGAAAACAGCAGATAGAATTACAGTCTGTCCTCTTGTTTGCTGATGCTCAAAACATATACGATGAAACCCCACATGGCAGAAAGACCATCTTCACATTCCTCAGGCACTGTGGTGATCACACAAAATGTAAATAGTATGCAGACACGAAAACAACTGTTTCAGAAAACACTGGATTGTAAAATATTGTTCAGAATGTAAATAAAACATACCTGGAAGAAGGTGGTAAAGAAGTTACATATCTGATTCTGCAGAAAGAAAAACAAAAAATGTTGAGTTTTCAGTTCATTGGACTTTCTCTGTCATTCAAGAGAAATAGCAGAAATTGTACAAGTATGAAGTTTGAGTATTTCTATGACTAATAGCAATGCCAATATAATTAATAGTAATAATAGTGATGATAGTATAGTAGTGTTACATTAGTTAATAGTATAATCAATACTGGTAGTAACAGTAGAATTACCAGTATTAGCTGAAATTTTAATAAGATTACAATTGTTATTAGAAGTTTTAGTAACAGTAAAAGTATAAGTAGTGATAGATACAGAAAGTTGATAATGATGATGATTACTAACAACAGTATCACTATTAGCATTAGTAATTATTAGGACTAGTTTAATGTCTGTGCTCATAGTAGTACCTGTAGTTGTAGGATTATTATTAATATTGGTGATGTTAGTTGTGGTAGTAATAGAAAGTGTAGTACTGTGATTATTTTGGTTCTGATGATTGCAACTGTTATTTGCAGTACTGGCAGTCTTAGGAGTAGTAGTATCTCTAACCCTTTGGTACATACCATACATATCATCAACACATCATGATCTAGACCCCTTGACCCAAACCATCCTTATAAATATAAGTCTAAAACTTAAAATTAGTTAAAGCACAGACAGTCATACCCCAAATGTACGTCTTGATCTTTCCCAGGTGGGTCACTCTGCAGGCGTACTCCTCTCCCTTGATCGGGGTGAAGGGGACGTGTTTGGTAAGATGGTAGAACCAGCTCTCCTCAAAGGCCAGGTCGGACTGCACGGATCCATTAATTTCTTTCCCACTTTTGATCAGCTCAATGCTAATCTCAGGAGGGTAGAAGCCATTAACATGACAGATAAGGATGTTTTCCTTGTCATACTCGCCTGGTTTACGACTGTACACCTGAACCTTTGGTCCACCTTGAAACACAAAGACAAAAACACTCAAACATCTTCAGTAATCAGTTGATAAATCATTACAGTAATGTTGTATGTAACAACTTTTGGATGATTAAAAACCTAATACAGATTTCAGTTTTAAACACAGTATAAAAACTGGTATTCATCTAGTAATATTTTTTAATTTCTACCAGTGATAGACCGCAACTAAGAATTAAGAACTGATACTGACCTGTACTGTACAAGTTTGATTTCTGGTACTTTATTTATACATGTTTGAGAGAGGAACATTCACTTTATTTAGAGTATTACTTTTTAGATGACATAAACTTTTGAAATAGGCCATTTCCCACTTTCACTTTTGCTATTGTCAATACATTTTGTTTTTGTCCTTTCACATCAATATGGTTTTGAATTCAGACATTTTACTTGACAATTCTTTCAGTTTAGTGTTTTAACCATTTTTACTTAAGTAAAACTTGAGCATTTCCTCCCAATATGGCTTCTATGCTTTTTATCTCCTTATTTGAATTAATATTCTATAGCAGTATGCCTTGTAACATTAATTCTCAGGGCAAAAATCATTAGTAAAATACCTTAGCATTAGGTAACAGTGTCAGAAGCAGGTGTGACAGAATTCAGGTTTGGGTTTGTGTATTACAATGGTCTATCAAACTGTCATGGCGTCATTTTTGTTAGTTTGTTTTTTTACATTAAAACGTCACTTATCAACACCAAAACTAATTAACTTTGACACTTCCATCCTTCCACACCTGTAACCCTGCCTTTACTTATAAGGAGACGATGTATATTTGAGAAATGTATGCTTTAGTTTCAACTGAAATTGCACAGTGAGTCAAAACCCAGTTCTCTCCGCGTCGTAACATCGCCATTTCACAATGTTTCGTTCATACACACGATGGTTTACTTACTTTCTTTGGACACCGAACCCTCAAAACAGAGCATTCCAAGCAGGACGAAGACGACAAACCATGTCATGTTTTCAAACACACGACAAACCACTTTCTAAGGATGAAAAACTTTACCTATAAATGTCAAAACGACGAAACTGTCCCGAAAGCCAAAAACGAAACTAACCTTTTACATGGTGGGCGGGCTCGTTCGTGAACGGTGGAACGAGCCGACGGTGGGCGGTGTTTACAGACTCTGACCATAACACCATCAGCACGATTTTCGGCAGACTCCCTTTAGATAAAAAAGCGCTTCCGCTGACAGGGACGTGAATGACTCAATTATCCACCAATGAAAAATCTGATTGAACTGTTACTAGGTGGAAATGACTCAGACATTTTCTTTGCTACGCAGTTCTTCTGTTCACTTCGATTAGAGTCAAGTTACTCGATCCAAATCAAAAACAGAATAATTGATGTTTTGAGAATAAAGACATTATATTTAGAGAAGAAGAAAATAATAATAATGTGGTTATATCTGTACTGTCATTTGTTTATGGACAAAAATCATATGATGGCATAAGCGTAATGAAACTGATGATAATGATGACGATGCGGGGTAATTTTTAACAGCAATTATAAAATGAAGACTTAACATATCCTGAACTTGTTCTTAACATATTGCATAACTTAAGCAATAAAATTTCCCAAAAATATGTTGTAAATTTGATTGATCTCTTGAGGAATAATTCCATATATCCTTGTGTATCTTTCTCTTTCAAAATAATTTTGCTTTGAAATCAGACTTTTCTTTCCTTAGTTTGGTCCCAATACTCCAACATGTGTTACTTCTTCACACTGGATTACGGCTTCTATTGTATATTGACACTTAAGAGAAAAAAGCCATATGAATGTCTTCACTGACATGTTTTTTTTATGTGTTTATAAACAGCCAACTCTTTGTTGCTGGTAGAATTTAGAAATAAAGATAAACGACAAAACACAATATAATAGACATCTATATTTGAATTTTGTGATCACCATTTTGTTTTGGTATCTAAGATTAATAGAGAAAATGTGCTATATCAAGAATAAAGTCATGATACCCCCCCCCCCACGCATCTTTATTGTCTACAAAAAAGTAGTATTAGTAAAATATATTTGTAAATCATAAGATTGTCATATTTTGGGAAGGAAAACTTAAAATATTGTCATATTTAGAAAAAAGAAATACAAAACATTGAAATTATATGAAAGAGGCATTGTATTACAAGAACGAAGAGGTAATATAAAAAGGAAATAATTTTTTTTTACATAAATGAAATATTTTGCGAAACTTTCAGTCATGAGCAGTCGTAAATGTAGATTATCATAGAATACGGTAGGCTGAAGGATAGCTGATTTTGACTACAGGTTGAAAAAAAATCATTATCATGTTAAAGTTGGGTTTTTGAGAAAAAAGTGAGTTCTAAAAGTCTTTGAGTTTGGCTTTTCTTAATATTAAGAATTCACATAGCATACAAATCCAAGTAGCTAACATTTGTTTTTATTACCAAACATTTTTTAAATTGTACAATAGAAAGTATTAAATTACATCCCCTCCCTTTAAACAAAGGTTTTACAAATTATGTTTGCAATCATAAATCATAACATCAAGAGGTGTTTAACAGGTATTTATTTAATTAAAGAAATACACACACCTTATTACAAGCCAATTCTTACTCAAAAACACAAAATAATTTCCACGACACAGTAGTATCCATCTGCCTCCATGTAGGAAAAAAAGGAAAAACTTTAAGTCAGAAAAACAAAGAGAACAAGATTAACACATTTAATTATATATATATATTACAAACAATCCACAACCCAAATCCCTCCATTTTAAAGATACAATATGTAACATTTGCATGTGCTTGGCTGTGTGAATTTATTGGAGTCTGATTTGCTAATAGTAGTGGACACCAATTCTGAGCTAATGGTAGTTTGCGTTCCACGCAGTAGTAGAGGAATTCAGGTACACAGAGGCTACCATAAGTGTCATTTTTTTTTATTTCTGCAGGAAAAACAACAGCCTAAGTACTCTCTATAGCAATCAGTGTGCAGGTTTTTAATCATCAATGCTGGCAGCCAGGAAAGTGCTCATTCAACTGGTGCATGAACATTTCTTAATGTTACATATCATATCTTTAATATTATTGATGACAATGTCCATTCTTAAATGTTGTTTACAGGAGTTGTACTAAAATGTGAAAAAGCCGATCATAAACCACTATGAAGCTGATTGGAGGTGTGAAAAATGGAGGAAACCAAGCATCCGGGGTGAAGAGATTTACATGTTTGGCTCTGGAAAACAAGAAGGAAAAACATAAACAGTCAGTTTTTATTGTAAGCTTAGATATTTAATAATATTTTATAGTTACATCATTCAACATTTTCAAGTGGATTAAGTCATATTTTGCAAAATAAATTTAACAAGATCATAATATATAATATAAAATCAATACAAATACAAAATGTATCAAACCTACAATTCATACATTATGAAGCATTTATGGATTGTCACCTTTACAATACTTAGTCACTGAAACTTAAATATTCCCTCCTTAACATTTTATATAGCTCTACTTTCCCAAACCAGAAACTGTGGCTCAACAGCGAGGTGTGTACCCTGCCCAAAGCACGGGATGTTACCTTCAAATCAGGTGACCCCTATACTACTCATCTGTAGTATAGAGTTAGTGTTTGTATATTCTTTCTGTATATTTTGTTCATCTCAGGAGTTCTAGTATTACTTTAGTAGCACGTGTATTAATATTTTATTCTGAAGCCTTTGCACAGTCCTATCTTTTCTCATTACTCTGATATTTTTTACTTTATTTTCCTTCTACACTCCTTTGCACTAGGTGTTTTGCTGCTAAATTGAACTGAGCTGCTAAACTGATTTTCATTGTTTCTGTGACAGTTACACAAAAGAGCTATTCTATTCTATTCTATTCTATTCTATTCTATTCTATTCTATTCTATTCTATTTTCTTTCTCCCCCTGCTGATATTTCATGGTATTTATTCAAGGGACTTAGATTATACAAATTAAAAAACACTTGTTTAATAAACCTTTATTTCCAGCATTATATTGAGAGTGACAAAACAAAGTTTTATATTTTGAGAATCAAACCATAATATTTCAGTGGAAATGTCATAAAAAAAGGTCTCAGTGTTATGAAAAAAAAAATAGAAAAACTTAGAATGTTACAATACTGGGACAAAAGATTAATTTTAAGAAAAAAAGAAAAGAAAATCAGGTTGAAACTCGTTGTCTAGGGCATAGGCACATTATTGTGTTTTCCTCCATAATAAAAGTTAAAATATGTTAACTTACAAATGCAGAGGCACAGATTTTCAAAACAGAGGACAGCTTTCCATTGAACCTAGCAAAGCTCCTGTGTACTTTTAATTTTAACCAATAGTTGTTTCATTTCAGACCGATCAATCATCTTGTGCCCAATATTGTTAAATACCAGTTCCTTTTGTTTAGATATTACCTGCATGGTGTTGATGTTTGCCTAAACAAAACATTCTTAACCAAACAAAATCGTACTTAATTATGGCACCTGTACTGATGTAACTTTGAGTTTTGGGTACAAGTAATACAAAAACTAAAAGATCATCCCTTTCATATAAAGTCTACCATGCGCATTATGGGTAAACAGCTCTTCTGTGGAACCTGTAGACTTGTCTTTGCTGATAATTACTCACCCCAGATATAATCTTTAGGCGCTGCTTTGTCATGGGTGACTCTGCAGGAATATTTCTCTCCATCTTGGGGTGTGAAGGCCACATACTTGTTCAGATGAAAGTGCCAGTCAGGGTTGAAGGCCAGGTCGGACTGCACTGAATTTGCGATTTCCTCACCATTCCTCAACAGCTGAATGTTGATGTTGGGAGGGTGGAAATCAGTCACATGGCAGATCAGGGTGTTCTCTTTTCCGTACTCTCCGGGGTTTTTGCTGTACACCTCAACCTTGGGTGGACCTATTCGCAAAATGAGGAGGATGTTCAACTACCATGAACCAAACAGTCAGCAGGTAAAATAACAGCACACTGAAGCAAATGCAACCATGTTGAGCAGCAATTTTCTGTACTGAGTCACGAGTCTATCGGGGAATTCCACCAAGTTAAAAATGAAAGCACTTGGTAGAATTACATACTTCAGGATACAATGACACTGGACTGCAGATTTTTGAATATGATTGTTTCTACAAGACACAATGTGCTGTATGCACACATAATTTATATATTTCTGTATAATTCATAAATGTATCAACATTCAGCTTTCCAAACGAGTTCCACTTAATTTCTGGAGAACCACTGGTATTTACACCTTTTTACTTCCTTGTTTTTTTCCCATCCATTTAAACAAAACCAGGCCACTAGAAAATGGCATCAAGGAATAAAATAAGAGTCAAACTGCATTAACTGACATGAATAATAACACAGTGGTATACAATTATGAGAAGAAAATAAAACCAGTACTTTACATGTGTTTTATAACCACAGATCTTTAATTTATACCAGCTTATAATTTCAGTTGATTCACATTTATTTTTTCTATGTATTTATTCTGAATAAATAATGTAAATTCATCAACCAGGAGAAAAATACGCATTTCTTGCAATGGGTTAAATGCCGTTTCATTGATTATTAAGCTACATGCACCAAATTCTAATCAGTTATCATTATTTGGTTAGTTGAATCAATATCCCTGCCAAAGTCTGATGAACTTGTTCATAAGTTGCAAGTATTTTATTTGACAAAAATTATCGCTTAAGCTATCAGTGAAAAAAACATTTTCACTGAAATTAAACTGGAAGTTAGAATTAACATGAACTTGTGAGGGTAAATTATACAGACAGCTCTTTTATGTAAAGGCTGACACAAGGGAATAGGAGATATTAAAATGGAGAAAATACAAGATCAACATTTCTTATAATTTATAATGTTGTATTCAATACCCATGTGCTATTTACAATGATGAAATCAATAACAATCTGATTTACATAGTACACAGATGCAAAACAGAGCAGATCACATTCATTCTTGATCAGCTCTAAGTGACAGATGCAAGACGTACACAAAGGTCAACAAAGTCAAAGAAATAAAAATTTTTATTTACAAAATTCTAGGTGTGAACTCTACAATAAGATGAGTATCTTTGTTAGAATTGTAACTATTAGCAGTAGTCATAGTAGTATAAATACTATTAAATGACAAGGAAAAAACAAAAAACAAAACATAACATTAAGTAAAAAATAGCCTTAACTACAATAAAACCCAAATCAGAACTGAAAAAAGCCCCAATTAGAGTTCTTTTCCTTACATGTTCATGGTTCATGGTGAATACGAATAAAAACTTAACATGGGCCAAAAGAATAGTTTTGCACAAACACAAAAAATTAATAAATACTAAATTACTTAGGATTACTCCAGACAAACAATAAACTTTTAGACTAATGATAAAACAATTAGATGTCAGTATTACATGAGTTGATCCTATTTCACCATCAGTTCTACATATGCAAATTCAACTTTCTGGTCACATGCGTTTCCACAGAAAGGACCCATGGTATGACAGTAATTATTTAAGCTCAAATACATCTAAGTAATCGATCATTTACTTAATGTAGCTTTATAATGTATCCACATACCAGAATGTTGTCGCATGCGCATTCACATACACGTAGCTGTTTACAGGAAATCGAAACTAAACCTTTCTTTGTTCAGGGGAATTACAATTCGTCGAAAAACGACAAACACCTTTAATTTAATGTGTTCATCTTTAGAATTTGACCCTAACACAAGGTTTTTCGGATTTTTGTGTTTCTGCCGACCTTGTGGGTTAGTACATATGCATTAAGTAAGTAAATAAATAAAAATCATGTGTGACGCAATTTCCTTACAGACGAAATGAGCAAATATCTGTTTTCTTAACATTTCTTCGACATATGGCTAAGCTTATACGGTGTTATTGCATTTACAGTAACAGAAAGCGAGTTTTTGGTGGTACTTACTTATTTTAGACTCCACTGTACAGTACAGGACTGCCAGGGCAACGAACAACAGCACGTACTTCATGTTGATGCTTTGACGTTCTTGGATAATCTTCTGAACTATTCAGCACACACAAAATTGCGTTCAAGTGCGTCCAACGCCTTCGGGAAGAAGTCTCGTCTAAAGTGAAACCCTCGCACGGACCGGTAGAAAAAGCGCCACGCCACACCCACTGCATCATCATCATCAGCCAATCGTTAAATCCCGTCAGGCAGTTGCTAGGTAAAATACAACTAAATAGGTTTGGCTCTACCCTATTAATGAAGGTTGGTGGAAACTCCCAGAAGTCCCACAGCCAGGATCTTTCTTTTCATAACACAGAAAAGAAAACCTTAATATCATTTCACAGTAATGACAGGGCTAATGTAATTGTATCATACGGTTTAGAGAGGCAACAATAAATAAATAAATAAATAAAAATAAAAGTTCAAACGCAATTTTCTTCTTGTTCTCTTTTATTTGACCTTTTGTTTCACTACATTTCAGTGTAATGTGGACCAGCTCTCAGACCATAACAAATAACAAAAGGAATAGGACGCAAAGAATTAAGTAAAAGAGAGAAATGTAACTAAACTTAATGGTAATTCTTGTTACAAATGGAACCTGTGGAAATTAATGTTGCCCAAATAAGATAAAAGATAAGATATTCCTTTATTAGTCCCACAGGGGGAAATTCCAGGCAAATGAAGAGAATGCAAGATAAAGCAAAGCTCCAAAGTAACATGAAGTAGTTTCAAGGGAGAGAAAGAGCCAGACTGATGAAAATGATCCAAATAATCAAGTAAAAGAACAAAATAATCAACAAAACTAGCACAAAGTTATACAATAAGCAACAAAATGAACACTGATACAAACATATTTGATCTAAAAAACACAAATATACAAAATTAGGAACAATTCAACAAGTAATGTGGGTGTGAATATAAGACTTCATTCACATCATAACGCAATTGAGTTTACAGTATATGCTTTCAGAGATAGTTTCCAGAAGCATAGTGTGTTCTTTCTTTCTGTTATTGAGTTTGACCCTCATTGTGTCACTGTGAATCAGTCATACAATATAAATGAGTCACACACAGGTTCTATAAACGATAACCACTTTTAAGGCTCTTCAGTTAATTACCTGTTACGAAAATAAGCCGATACTGAGTAAGAAAGAGAAAACAAACCAAAATGAAACTAAACCTGAGGTGTGGTTCTTTGTCTTGTGACTAATTTTGAGACAAAAAGAGACCATACATTTCTAAACATGTATACATTAAATATTTAAAAAAACATTATTCTTGTAGCTTGATGAGATTCCCTTTACATTTCACTGAATCACATCAAGAAATTATCTGATTGAAAGTTCCCGGATTATTAAAAACTTGTTAAGACACGATACTCTGGCATGGATTTAAATGCACGAGACAATCAGTCTGAAGATAATTGGAGAATTTTTTAATGGTCAGGCAATAACAAAAACACAAAATCAGGAGAACTAGGGGAGCAAAAAGTACTCAACTCCAAAATACAAAGTAATAACTAAGAGACAGCCTAGCTGCACTATAAAACACAAAAACTGTGACAAGGAAACCAGAAGCCAAGCTTCAAGGACTAGAAAGTTGTCACTTGGATAACAAGAAAGACACACGCACAACAGACACAGCTGGGAAAAGGAGAATATATAAGGAGAGCAGTGATCACAATCAGGTGTGGGTAATCACAGGAGGAACACCAGGTGCAGACAATAAGGAATTAGGGAAGACAAAGACAAGTCAGACAGAGTGTAGACAAGACAGGAAGCTGAACCCCTTCACCAAAATAAAACAGGAAAAGACAAAACCAAAA
>JAPTGW010000005.1:13104479-13116741 GCA_029814545.1 Apogonichthyoides opercularis
GGGGAGCTTTTAATCAGAAAGGATTGGGGGCTTTCGGGGATATACCTCTAGCAGTTGGGGGCGACTGTGTAGGCCTAGTTCAGTTACAGTTAGTCTGTTTACACATTAAGGGATGTAGACATTAATGTTATGTGTTGATACTTATCAAGGAGCTGAAATGATTTAGTGGCATCAACAGCTAACGGTGTGAGCACTGTTTCTGCAAGTTAGCATTAGCTCGGTCAGTTTCATGGTCCTCTGCAGCTCCATCTGGTTTCCAAATACACTCACTTCTTGTCCAAAAATGTAGCAGTTGGTGAAATCCACAAAGAATTTTAAAAGTACAGCCTATGGTTACATGTGAAATTGATGTTTTCGCTTTAAGTTGCTTGAGAAATTACACAGTTGCTTCAGAACCTATAGCTTATATTGAGGCAGATGTAGAAACAACACTTAATACCTCATACCAAATGTACTGTTAAATTAGATTTTTTTCCCCTCAGCCAACTTCTGGCCGAAGGGATATTGTAATCGTTTTGTTGTCTCTGTCAGTCTGTCCATTCAACAACATGATCGCATTATCTGAAGAATGCATTGAGATATCAGCTCCAAATTTATACTGTGGATGCATCTTGGCATGGAGCAAATGCCCATTGAAAATAGGTGACCGTGACCTACTTTTTCAAGTACTTTCACATACAAATATGTATTTAATACGTTTTACACAATCTAATCTAAATTGTAGGGCAGTAACTTTCAACAGAATCTCCCACTACATTTTGCTGAGGGGTATTAAAAGTGTGCAGCATGTTATGTTATAACAGGAGTTTTTGTTTCTAACTGGTCGTTTACACCAGTCTGCAAACAGGTTTCAAGTGGGTCAGCTTTGCCAAATATGGTTGAACTTTGAAATGTAGAGTGTTTCCAAAATGGTCCTTTTGTCCAACTGCAAGATGTGTTTAGGCAAAGACGTTTGGTGCTGTCAGCAGCGTAATTACACTCATTCATTATTCATCCTGTCAGCAGTCAGAATCAAGTTGATGTGTGAAAATATCGAGTGTCAGTGACACACGAGCTGTTCAGCAGCCTGCTGTCACTTCACATGTTGCTCCAACAGGAAGCTTCGTGTCCTCACATGTTTGAACCTTGAGAAAGGCTGGTCTGAAGTCAGCAGAGAAGGAGCTGCTGGAAGTGATTAAAAGCGATGATTTAATGAGACAGAACAGTCAGACTCTGAGCAGCGTAATAACACATAAAGTGGTGTGCTTTGATTTTGTAAGCATGGGTAATTTTCTTTTTTTTTTGTTTTCAAAAATTGCACAGGTGTAACTACAAAAGAAGTAGTTTTAAGAGTCACAATTATCAGTGTCAACACAGTGAACTATTTGCAAGGTATATCTGCGATGAGGTACGTGAACAGGTATGTGAGGCCCCTGGTCTCTGCATTAACCTTCCCATTTATGTCTCCCATACAGAGTGTTAGTGACTGACATTCTGTGATGGACATGAATCTCTCAAAAAGGTGAAGATGTGTGTTAGCAAATACTCTGATTCTTTGATTGCAAAAGTCAAAAGTACAAGCCTACTGTCATTGAAACTGAAGGAGAGATGCCCATGCTGCAATTCATCAACAAACATGAACTCAAATTCAGATTGTCCTTTCAATATTAGAATGTACAGAAAACAGCGAACACAACCTGGAATGTATTACTTCAATGAGCTCTACCTCCGTTTAGGAGGAATTCAGTGACCATGGCAACTCATTTGGGTTTTAACTGCAACACTGTAGTGTTTTATTCACTACAGCTCTGATTCACAATCACACCGCTGACTGACTGCATCTCCATGGCAACAGCAGCTGAGGTTCATGGGTATTGTAGTACTTATATTTAGACCTATCTAGCAAACAAACTATGTTGCCATCAGAGGGGTTTCCAGCAAAATATGGTGAACATTTTCAGAAAATGTGTAAAAGAAAATGTAAATGCATGTGTTTCCTTCATTAAGACTTGGTTTGAGGTGTTGACTGAGGAGCTACTATGATCCAAACCATGGGTCAGGATCATAACATGCTGTTTGGTCTATTTTTTTTGTTTTGTTTCTGTTGCTCCTCATACATGGTGGTGCTTCACTGTTGTTTCATTTCTGATATGACATGTATGTTTTTGCTTCTTGGATTTAATCAGTGAACACTTATTGGTCCATTCATGCAGATGCATATCTGTTTTCATTAAATTTACTTGCATTTATGTTTTTTAATCAGCACACCCCAATTTATTTGTTTATTCATTCATTCATTTATATTTTCTGTGAACAGAACTTCCAGTCTGGGTTCCTTATGTGCAAATTGAAAATGCAACTAAAAACATCTGGATGGAAACACACTTATTGTTAATCCTTTGCGTGTGGTGCATTTGTTCAGTTGCTATGGCTACAGGTCACCTGCCAGCCAATCAGAAACTCAGAAGCACACAAGTGTTTGTTTATTTATTTATTTAACTGTCTGTTTCTCTTTCACAGTGGCCATGGCTCTTCATCTCCTGAGCTGCCCAAAAATCAAGTCAAGTCCGGTGCCAAAGCTCTGTATGGTGAGTTTCTTACCTGGTCACATGACTCACCCAAAGCTGGATGCCGTGCAGAGTACCACTTTGATGCATGTTTGACACATTTTTTTTTTTTTTAGCAGAGCACCTAAGATGTATCAGAAACTTGATTTTTGATTTGTTGAATCTCCTGATTTTCTCACATTTACAGGAAGAGATGAAATGTATTTCCTCCGTTCTTCTGCCAAACATAAAAAGAAAAGTCCAAGTGAGCTGAGTAAACTGTGTGATTGTTTTTTGCATTTTTTTTGGTTTGTTTTATTGTTGCATTTAGTCCAGAGCTGCAACTAAAAATTATTTTTATTACCAGAGAATATTTTTCTCAATCTGAAGTGTTTTATACAATGTTCTATGACACTAGACACTTGTTGCCAGTTGTATTAATTAAAACAAAAGCACAAACTCAGTTCAGCATATGGTTCATAGCCTGTCCTTTGGCAATACTCTAGAAAACTAACATTTAGGCAAAAGACAATTAAATTCAAAAAACAGCAGACTATTCAGTTTGTCTGTTTGAGTTTGAGGACATTGCAATGGACATGACAAAACCATTTAGTGATCAGTTGAGAAATGGACTACAGAGTAATTTATAATAAAACAATTGTTAGTTGCTGCCCTACATTTCTGATAAAAGGTTTGTCAGCATGTGTGAGTTGTCTCTTTTCTGTTGATGATCTCAGTTCTACTCTCCAACAATTCAGGTGTGGAAAAATAAACATTTTATAAGTGAAGTTTATTTAAAATTCTTCACAGTAATACAGAGTAATGAATTAACTTAACCCTTTAGTTCACTGAAACATTTCTTTAAATAAATGGGATCGCAGTTTATTTTCATAAAATTTAATACATAAAAAAATTAAGAAATCAATTTTTTTGGTCAATGAAGATACCCTTCCAAGTCAAAATTCTGTAATTATGCTGCCAAACTTGGAACAGTGTGTATATTACATTACATTCTGTCTCATTTCAGTTGTTAATAATTAACAGGGAATAACTGAATAATAATTGTATTTTTTTAAATCTATATTTCTTCCAGGTGCTTCCGATACTTTTCTGCATGTGTTTTGTGTGATTAACCTCTAAATCTCCTCAGTCTCCCTGTAAAATGTCATTCAGACCTGAATCTGTAAAAAACAAAACAGAGTAATGGAGTGTTCAACAACTTTGCTCTCTTCTTCAGAACAAAGAAAACACTACACCAAAACCAGCATCAATAGTCTGACAGACACATCACAGTATCATGTGGAGGTAAGACTGAAAAAAATTCAACAGCTTCGGGAGTTGAGTGTAGTTCAAGTGTGTATATATTACAGAAATGTCAGTGGACAGTGGCCCTGTCTTATATATTTTCTATTTTTCAGCTGGTAGACGAGGTCTTTATTCCTTTCATTTAATTTTTTTGTCTGAGGCACATGTGTATGGACAAAAAGGGGCAACATGAACACTCTGACACTTTTGTAGGTTGAAAGTTACATGTGAAGTTATCTGGAAATGTCTTTATATAGATGTAACAAATTTCATCTTGTTTGTTTACTCATGTTTTTTTCTCAGCACCTGACAACCTTCGTTCTGGATCGTAAAGATGGGATGATCACAGTAGACGATGGTATCCGCCGACTCCGTTTGCTGGACGCCAAAGGGAAGGTGTGGACACAGGAAATGCTGCTGCAGGTGGAGGACAAGGCTGTCAGCCTCATCGACCAGGAGACCAAGGTGAGATAAAACTGATTAACTTTTACTAGTATGAGGTAGACAGAAAGAAAATCCAGCAATTAAAATGTGTTACAGGCCTTAATATAGGGGACAAAAATCAAAGAACCCGTAACAAAATGTTAACATAACGTAATAAAATTCATAACAACATCGTGCTGTGTCTTGACTTGTATTTTCAGAATGAGTTGGAGAATTTCCCTATTGGGATAATCCAGCACTGCCAGGCTGTCATGAACGCTTGCAGCTACGACTCTATCCTGGCTTTGGTTTGCAAAGAGTCAGGACAGGGCAAACCTGACCTTCACCTGTTCCAGTGTGACGACATCAAGGTAAAGCGAGGCAGTAAATGACACTCTCTTTCAGATGTTAAGATGTGTTTAAATCCTTGTCAGTCGTGAATGTGCCTCTTGTTGAATGTTTAAAATCCAAGTATAAAACAAACCGTGCAGGTTTGTCTGACAGCAGATACTGGATCTTTGAAACGTTGGGAGGAAACTTTGTCTGAAATAAAACAATTGTGTAAAACATCAAAACAATGAATGCCTAAACAAAATTTAAATTCTCAAAATCTCCAAAGGAATTGGAAAAATCCTCATACATTTGTTGACTTTACATCAGGCAAATCTGATCCAAGCAGACATTGACAGTGCCATGATCGATGCCAAAGGAGGCAAACCGAAGAAGAGGCCAGAGACGCTGAAGTAAGAATTGATCAGGGGTTTTCTCTAAATGTTTTTTTCACACCAAGAGCTGATTGATAGACTTGTATGTTCATCTTTTTGTAGAATGATCCTAAAGAGTGACGGGATCATCCCTCCACCCCCTGCCGCACCTGCTCCTGAACCTCCAGCAGCTGACAGTCAAGTGGACGTGAAGAGCAGAGTGGCTGCGTGGTCAGCCTGGACCAATGAGCAGCAAGACTGTGAGTGATGTCACAAATATGTTTTCAAATCCAGTCCATACTGTGATCAGAAGTACAACACTTCAGAAACATTTCCAAAGACACCAAACATGTGACTTCAGTAAGCCAGTTTCAGTAGAGTTGGAAGTAGACTGGAGCCAAGCAATGTCAAGTGCTGACACTGGAATAGTGAACTTTCACCTGGGGCTGGTTATTATTTATTGGTTTTAATCTTGCTTTTGGGTTTGTTCTTTACCACAGGGTTGAGCTGAAAGAATAAACCTTAAATAAATGGATAAATACCATAAGAATACAAATAAGAACACAATTATTTAACACAAGTACATGACTGACTGAGCTAATATTCAGAGCCACTCTTGCCTTAATGCTGTGATATTTATTTATTGACTGATCCCTGTTAGTTATTACCGCAGTAACAACTAGCTTTCCTTAGGTCCACACAAAAACAAGTAAAATATTCAAAAGTTATTGGCAAAAACCGACAGTGAATGAATGGTGCAATATTTAGTTCATACACCAATTAATGTTCCAAAAACACACGAAGCTAAACCTTCAAACATTTCATTATCAACAATAACCAATAATAAATCAGCCTAAGACATAAGAGTGGACTATTTACTTCAAATACAATTTAAAGTCAAATAAAAAAGTCTGCTTATGAAAATTAGTGGCTGGTACTTGCTGTGGTGATAGGCTACTAGACATCAGTTTTGACAAAATAAATTCACTTTTTTGTCGTGATCAAATGAAGCCTCAACTGATTTCGTTCTTAACAGCTATTCTTAATTTCTTTTTGAATCCCTCACTACTAATCTGAATTAAATATGCTAGTTGGTAATCCCACATTAGCATAGCTCCATGCAGTACCGTTTTCTATAAAGCTTTCTTTTTTGTAACACGTCTCAAAGCATAACTTTTTATGTTATTTGCGTGTATTAACTGAGAATGTGACATTTATAAAAAATATTAACTCATACGGTCACACGGTTGACAGTTTATATTTATTTATTTATTTATTTATTTTACCAATTTTCCTTTCTGTGTTACAATTATATCTTTAAGTTCTTTATATATTGGTAAAATTATAGTTATTATTATGAGAAATATGCAACTCTTTGCCTGTCCATGTTTGTGGTTTTTCATCGGGTGTCAACATCAATCTTACAGTCTAGCTTGACAGAGTTAGTTGATAACCACCTTCCTGTTAAAGCTTAGCCTGACTGCAATGTCAAGCTGAGTGGAAAGAGGAAAGAAGAGCCTGTACCTGGGGAACTTACTTTGTGATACAGGTGCCTGGTCTAATACTGGATCCAAAAAACTGGAAGTGGTTCAGTAAATGAACTGTCCAGTTCAGTGTGGGCTGACACAGGATTTCATTGAGTTTATACCAGTCTGATAACTATTTAGCCCAATTTAAACTGATTTGACATGAATAAATCACCTAGTAAAAAGGCTGAAATATAGCAAAAGTCATACAAGAAATTCATTGTATGAAGTATTGAACTGATTGTTTTTTGGCTGCAGATGAGAGACAGCGACAGTTTGAAGAAGACGGGTCAGTGGAAATGACAGCAGCTCAAGTGGACAGAGACGTGGTGAGTCCAGAATAGCTAACCTGAAGTCAGATTTCTGATCCATTGGACTGAATGTTTATTCTGATCTTAGAGTAACTGGTTTCAGTTTGAGGTCACCCAGATTTACTGATGATAGATGGAGGATTTAAGATGATTGAACAATGTATTTAAATATAATCACAGCTTGGACGCTTTGGAGATAAAATCTGGTTACATAAAGGGAAACGTCTGAATGTCAGAGCTGTGTGGGAACTGCACTGCTTTGTTAGTTTGGGTTTAATCATTAAATCTGAATAAATGTCATGCTGAGGGCAAATGGGAAGGTGACATGAAATAAAAACAACCCTCCATACCTCTGTTGTTGACCGTTTGAAACTAAATGTTTGACAGATTTACAACACACAAGTGATCAGTTTTGTTTTTGCAGCAAATTCTGAACCACATCCTGGACGACATCGAGTTCTTTGTCACCAAACTGCAGAAAGCTGCAGAGGCCTTCAATGAGCTGAACAAGAGGAAGAAGTCTAAGAAAACCAAAAAGAAAGGACCAGGAGGTGAGGACAGATCCTGGCTTCTACATCAGCTGACCTCAGATCAGTTTTTTGTTCTATGTTGAGCGCTTAACAACCATGAAACCATGCGTAACAAGTACAATATTTAACAAAAACTCGTAAAGTCAGAAAAATAGAAGAAACATGTATTAACAGCGGTGAAAGCATGTTTCCATCGACTGCTGTATACATTATATTTAATTCAAATTAATAGTTGACTAAAATTAAACAGGAGCTGTGTGTTGCAGTCAGTGCTCAAATACAGTTGAGAGGCTTATTCTGAATGCGCTGTTTACGCGTTTAAAAAAATACCCAAATATTGAACAATATCAGCATATCCCACTAGTCGTAATCAGAAAATGCTTCACTGGGAAAATGGCCTAATTCAGAATATCCAAATGAAATATGATGCTTACATTAGACCTGTAAATATACTTAAGAAAACAGCTGCTGGAGTTTCATTCCAGGGTGGAAAAGTAATAAATAAAAATGTTATTGATTATGTCAATAAAAGATAGATCAATTCAAAGTTTCCACCTCAGTGAAAACCTCTTGAATCCATATATTTACATTCAAAACTACTTAGACATAAACACCCTTTCATCATAAACTGGGGATGCACTCATGTAAATGTCATTTTCCTCCAAACTTGGTGGAGAAGTGGTTAAATTGCCCTCAAACTGCCCTTATGTTCTATTTATTGTGATTGTGATTTCATCCACCAGAGGGCGTCCTGACTCTGCGTTCCAAACCTCCCAGTGAGGACGAGTTTGTGGATTGTCTACAGAAGTTTAAACACGCCTTCAACCAGCTGGTGAGAGCATCATCATGTGTTCACACAGTGTTTCTTCATTTTAAACGCTTGACTGTCCTGATGTTTGACCATGTGCTGCTCTGCAGGGGAAACTGAAGGATCACATCCAAAACCCAAGTGCTGTGGATCTGGTTCATTTCCTGTTCACCCCACTCAAGATGGTCAGTCACTATACCCAACTCAAATATACTGTATGGGAATTAAATTTCAGTTTTTAATATGTTAATGCAATTTAAATATAACTGTAATGTTTTAAAATGGAATATTACTAAACTTGATGTGTTAGTCCTGAATAAAATCAGAATATACAGAATACATATCACTCATACAAAGAAAACAGACCACAGTGGAAATGTATAACATACATACATCATACAAGACAACAAATGCATATTATATAATATTCATGAGAAAGTGTCAAAATGCTTAGGTAAAAGAACATGTTTTTGTTTTTTTTAAGTCATCTGATTATTATGTTTACTACATATTGGTTAAAATGTAAAAGTATACCTCCTGTTAAACATCGTCACCTCCCTGTCATCCATGTGACTTCTGTCCATCGTGCAGGTGATCCAAGCATCCGGCAGTGTGGACCTGGCCCGCAGCGTCATTGTACCCCTACTCACCAGAGAGGCCATTGACTTCCTACATGCCTCAGGAACAGCGGAGGAGAGGCACCTATGGGTGGCACTGGGAGACGGATGGACCAAATGCAGGTGGAGAATATGTCACAGCCAGATAAATGCTTATTACCCAGTCAAATAATGTTCTTAGTAGCCACTACATGCTGACTCTCTTGTTGAACTTCTTTAGTTATACAAAGTAATTTTTTTTTCCCCAGTGGGTTAGAGCTAGTGTTGAAAAATGGATTTTACAGCTAATAATACATACAGTCCTCTAATGTTTTTATATCCCATTTAGAAAGACAGTTCATATTATATTGTTTAAGGGTTAAGCTGTGGTTTATTTATTATGACATAATCTGAAAGCTAACAACATTAATGTACTTGTTACCCCTCGACCGAAGGGCTATTGTAATTCTTTTGTCATCTGTCTGTCTGTCCATTCTGGCCGAGGGGTATTAGCACCCCATTATGTTAAATATTGCAGCCTTGAGTTCAACCACACTGTAACATTACAGACCTCAGCATTCTAACAAGCTCAATACCTGCCCTTACAACAATGAACTAAATGTTGGCTTGATGATGAACACTATTTGCATGTGTACTGACATTAACACAGCACACCAAATTACTATTTTTGTTGTGATGGTAAAATTTGTGGCCTTGTCAGGAGCTTTTGAGCATCCAGCAATTTAAGTTGAAAAAGCAAATCACTTGAACCATTGGTGAGCATATGGATAACAGCAGGTTTTATCAGTAACTTCTGTTTTCTTCCCAATATTGCTACTGATAGCAGATGTTTGAGCTGTTCTGACAGGCCTTACAGTATTATATAAGCCGTGTACAGAGGAAAAACGTTTGGTGTTTGCTTCCAGGTTGGAGTGGCCTAAGGATCACTATTTCCCTCCCTGCGTGCTGAGGTTTCGGGATGGCTGGGAGCCACCGGCGTTGCCTTTGGTGGCTCCATCTCGAGAACAGGAGCTGACTCAGCTGGCTGAGAGCCTTGCCAATGCTGAAATCCAGAGGAACGAGGAGCTGAAGCACAGACTGACCCAGGAGGTGGGGCATCATGTAATGCATATCAATGACATCAACAAGACTCCATTAGTGAGTTCTTTAATTATGTTGTGTGTGTCTTGCAGCAGGCAGCGGTGCAGAGGTTTCCCCCTGTGGACGGGTACGCCTTCAGCAACACTTCCTACAAACGCATGCAGATTCTGGACCAGGACACGGCCGTGGCCGCCTTTAAACAGGCCATCAGCCGCCGTGTGGACCGGTAACTTTAAGGTCATGGGAAGCCCTGGAGAACTGCTCCCTCTTTACTTAACTGCCAACTAAAATCCTCCTCTGAACAGCTCCTCCTGTATTCTACTGAAATTCTTCATTTTATTGGTTTAGTCTGGTTTCTTCTGGTGTCTTGGTTTCTGCTGATTCAAATTTCTTCTTTATAAAACACAAACTGAAAAAACGCTCTCTTCTCTTAAAATGCCTATTTGTGGACTGATCATGATTCTTCCTTTATATTTAATTAACCTCTGAAATCTTTAAAATTGAATGTACATCTTTTGTTTCTGATCTGATGTAAAGTTGGGACACTTCTCCACGGCTCTTATCCAAGCAGCAGTCAAAGTTTTGGTCCTTAGTTGTGATATAAAACATCACAACCATTTGTTTTCTCTTCATATTTGTTGGAGTTTATTTGTAATTTTTATGTTACTCATTATGAGGTTTTTAGTCACTGTGTACATTTTTATTAACTACTGATTTTCTTTGTAAATACTTTAATCTTTACAATCATTGTTTAATTTGATTTCAGAAGTTACGACACTGAAGGCAGAGGCCAACAAAAACTGATTGCCAAATCTAAATATGACTTTGTTGCAAGAAACAACACAGAGCTGTCTGTTCTCAAAGATGAAGTTGTAGAGGTAAACCACATTTTTTTTATTGCCAGTAATTTATTCTTACATCAGGTGAACTGTGTGTGTGTGTGTGTGTGTGTGGAGAGTAGTATTTTTTTAACCCTTGTGTTGAGTTTAGGGTCAGAAATTATCTGTCACTCTGTTCTGTTCAATAACAGAGTTTTCACTGTTCGAGTAAAACACATAGTGGCACTGATTTAACACAATCTGTAGACTTTTTAAACGCATACGTTTTTCTCAAATATGCAACAGGTTCTTGACGACAGGAAACAGTGGTGGAAAGTTCGAAATGGCAGTGGGGCGTCCGGCTATGTGCCAAACAACATCCTGGAGATCACCAAAGCTGTGGACATGACGAGTAGAGGAGAGCCCATCTACAGCCACACCATCCAGGTACAACACACCTGTCCAAGTCCATGTAATATTTCAGCTTACACATTTAATTTTCTGCTAAATCACATTCATCTCCATCATATTTTCTCCATTTTAACAAATGAAGCTCATGATGCCAAAGAAGGAATTTGAGTTGTTCAAGGTACAGTGTGACAATGTATTCTAGTTTGCAGAATGAAGAGTAGATTTCCTCTGATTTGCTTTGCTGTGGATCTTAAAGGAACAGTTTCACATTTCATGGAAGAGCTTGAGTCTGATGTGAAGATGGATGAGTTTAGACTACCGACAATGTCAAGCATTAAAACAATAACAAAAAAAAACATTAAATACAATATGAAATGCATACAATTGAATAAAAGTGACTCAGGAGAAGCCACAGATTGAAAAGGCTGGGTCTCCTCAGGTAATAAAAGAAGTGGATAGAACGAGTCATACAATTTTAATAGTAAAAATATAGTGTATGCTGTATCTTAAACACAGGTGTGTTGGAGTTGGCAAAACTTATTTTAAATGATGTGTTGAATGACTGAGAGCAAAGCAGTTAAATGTGTGACTGTTTCTTAAAGAGGTTTGATGGATATGATCTGTATGTTTGGATAAACAACAGTGAAGGTAAAGTAGATATTTGACCCACCGTAGTTCCTTCAGATGCTCTGTAGTGAGTCTGCAGTGATGTGAATAAAAATACATTTTGCTTTATCATTACGTTATCATCATCTTTGTTTCATTCATGTCATGTTGGCAGCAATTACTGGGAGAGTTGAACGAGGTAACCAACAAACATCACCTCCTCTGACATTAAGATTTATGTAGTAGAAGTTAGAAGGTCTAATATGTGACAAGATGGACATAGTTGTTGTGTAGTTGAGTTTATTCTGCTGTACGTGTATTGAAGACTTGGACTGATCCATCTGCAGACCCCATGCTGATAGTTTGATTTTTAAATCCAGTGTCAGAGACAACAATCTGTGCACCTGTAGAGTGAATATTAGCAGTAAATCCATGAAAAAGCCATTCTGTCATGTCCCAGAAGCAGACCACCTCTAAACCAGTGGTGACTCCCATGCCTCCGGCTCCGACACCCCCCCCTCCGGCACCGGCCAGGCTCCCCACACCCCCACTGCCTCCTCCAGCCGCAGAGCCTGCCAAGCCAGCCACCAGCAGTGGC
>JAPTGW010000005.1:13187031-13198962 GCA_029814545.1 Apogonichthyoides opercularis
GCTGACCCCTCTCAATGTGGAGGAGCAGCGGCCGTACTCCGAGCTCCTCCCTGGTGACTGAGCTCCTCACCCTGTCAAAAATACAACATCTGCATCTAAATTTTGAAGAATTTTGCAGGCTCTGCCTTTACTTACATTAAACCCCGGACTCCTTTTCGTACCAACTCCTGATACACCAACAGAGACTCTGAGGTTTTCCACAAATGTCCCACATCACCTGCAAATGTCTGAACCCCAACGAAGTATTAGTGACATGAGAGATTGGGGCACGTATTTGTAAGATGTCAAAGATTTAATAGAAATTACCTTTGCATAACTGGCATCCAAGTCAAGATCATAGCGAGGCTGAACTTTAGGAGGGCTGGCTGTAAAGACAAAAATGATCATGTGGTTTATCTGAAAACTGTTAGGATATTATTTTATAATTTAGGACATTTTCCCCAATTCCAATAATCTACTAAAGATGAGCAACATATTTAGAAACCTAAATATCCCACCATGATAGGACTACAACTGAACATGTGAATGCAGTTGATTTGAATTCAGGAAACTAAAACCCTCATGTTCTTAGCGTGGTCTCATTTTTTAATAACTCTACGTACGATCTTCAAAGATCAGTCCCACAGTGGTGACAGACTCGCGGCTGACGAGCATGATGGGGTTGTCTCTGGAGGTCTTGGGAAAGGTCTTGGCCTGGCGGTTGGGGTCAAGGACAAGGCGGCGACCCTCATACAGCAGCTCCTGGTTGTGGAGCAGGATGGTGGTCCTGCGGGCCAGCAGCTCCTGGAACAGCGCCGCCCTGTGGTCAGGAAAGGAAAGAACATCAGCTTTACAGACCCTGAAAACATTTACAACTTCAATACTATTAGACACCAGTACAAGTCTAACAGCAAGGCCCAGTTTTTGTATAGATGTTCTTTCCCAGTACATGAACAGTATATGTATGTTTTTAGTTGAGCCGCGAAGCGGAATCAACTACTGTAATGGTGCTGTGGCTTTGTGTGTGTGTGTGTGTCTGTTTGCACTCAGCTGTGGCTCAACTATGCCTCCTACTGGATGCTCTTGTTTCTGCCTGTGTTCAACACCACAGATTCAATTCTGTGTTTTACAAACATTTTGAGTAGTTTTCTGTATCCTTGTGTCTTTTTCTTAGCCCCTGTTTTCTGAGATTCTTGGCCATCGTGCATTTAATTTGCACATCATTTTTACTATCAGCCTTTTCAGGAATAGGCTTTTTATATTTAAGTTACTTATGTCACAGATGGCCTGAATAATTTTTGTTTCCAAATTCTAAAAAAAAGCACAGAAAATTAGGTTTTTACTCATATGTCCCAGTATTCAGTGCCAATAAATTCTGTCCTCCTCATTAAATTCACTGTAAATAATCTATTAATAGGCTTATACTATGCTAGTTCATAAAATAAAATGACTGTATTTATGAATGATTCTACTAGTTAAACATCAACTCAAATACTATTATTATGACAGCTCTACTCCCACCATCACGATTGATTCTCTTTCACGTTTGTCTCCAGATGTGACATTTCCCATTGATCCCCTTTGAACAGCTGCTACATCTGAGTCCAATCTTATCATGGTTTTGCCCCTCCTTGCTTCTCTTACCCTGAGATCACGACTCTGAAAGTACTTTGGGACAAGTTGTTTGTTTGCTTACGTGTTATATTCGTGAATGTAGATGTGGTGCAGCGTGGCCTGCTGCAGGCTGAACACGTAGACAACGGTGCGGTGCAGGATGTCACTGGTTTCGGCGAAAAACTGGTCAAAGCCCCAGCACTTCTCTTGATCGGCCTCAAGGATGTTGGCCAGCACTGGAGTAAGGAGGCTCTGCAGACCCCTACACAGGAAAATAACAATGTGCTTACAGAAATAACAGACCGAACTGTCGTATGGTGTACATGTATTACTGGGGAATCTAGCACAATCTGGGGACTTTTTATGTAATTTAGGTGAAGAACATTTGAGTAATTTGAGAATTTATTTAAACAATTTGAGATTACTCAAAATCAAATGAGCAGAAAATAAAATCAATCAGGCTTTTTTGTGACTGACTTTATTTTTCTCTTCCGTTTTATTCTTGCTTTTATTATTGAATTATGCTATCATTAATTGCATTAATTCATTTCTATCTGTATATGTGTGTCAGCTGTATGTTTGTTCTATCTCTGTTTAGTGTTGTAACACGTTCTATGCTGCTGACTTGACCAGGACACTCTGGAGAAAGAGATCTGACTCTAAATTACAACTGTACCAAATAAAGGATATAGTAATGATTAAAGTCAGACTGAGTCTTACTTGGACAGACTGCAGGACACTGGCATCTCTGTGCTCCACTCGATCTTCCCGTTCTCACATTTCTGATGGCCTGAAATGGTCCCAGATGGCTTCTCTGTTATGATTTTATACCTGAGACAAAGACAGCACTCATTCAGTTTCACATCAGTTTAATCCTTGCTATGTTTCTTCATAGTCACAAGCCTCTCTTACATTACTTCTTTGTTCCTGCGCGGCCCTTCAAACGGTCTGAAGGGGAGGCTGCCGGTTGCTGCGTGGTAGAATGTGACCCCGATGCTCCACAGGTCGACTGTGGCACCATATTTCTTCTGGTGGTCTTTCCTTAAAACGGCACGCTCATACATGTCAGGATGCTACACAGGAGACACATGAAGAACATCTGTCATAATTCAGTCTAAATGTTCAAAATACACATGACAATAAATTTACAATCTGATCCTGAATAAATGCTCAGAAATGGACTCAGAAATCATGTGTACAGATAACTTAAAAAACAGCCTTAAATGTTGACAAATACAGTTATTGGTTTGATTTCTAGAATCCAATACATGTGCTCGTCTTTTTTTTTTTTTTTTCCAGGGTCTTCGAATTAAAATTTACACTCCACTATTTTTTGTAAAAAATGATATCCATTTCTAACCAGGTATTCCTCTGTGCCATACAGAGACACAAACTGCTCATCATCCTCCAGCTCTCTGGCTGCTCCAAAGTCCGTCAGCTTGTAAACAGAGCGTCCATCTTCTCCAATGACCCTCATGATGTTCCCAGGTTTGATGTCTCGGTGAACAATACCATACTCTCTGAGGTGGTTCATTCCTGCCACTGCAGACACATCAACCAACCAGAGAACAGTCAGCGAGGAAATGTTCTACAACTATGGAACAGCTGCAGGGAATGTAGAACGTTAAAGGGTTAAACTGACCTTAGCGGATACTTTCTAGAAATGACAGGGTTTTTTTTTTTTTTTAATTACACTATGCACTTCCTAATTTTACATATATCAAGAACTCTGAAAAATAATTCTTAAACTGCACTGTTTTTTATTTTTATTTGTGTTTGCTCATATTAGAACTTGAATGGTACCAAACATTTCTAGTATAAAACATCTAATAACATACTCCATGTTCTATATTTTGTAGACATATTCCCAGCGTTTTCAAAAATGATCAAACTGGGAGAAATATGTCATTTATTCACATTCTGTTTCTTTTGGTTGCATGTGTTATATCCCATGAACTAAGATGAAAGATGCAGCTATTTAACTAGAATAAATAACATATGAATAATACACCAAAAAAAAAAAAAAAAGCCCTGCACTGTAATAGTTTGCTGGACCATCTTTAGCTTTGATCATGGCATGCATTTATCATGGCATCATTTCAGTGAATTAATGCACATTTATTTCCATCATTGTCTGGACATCAAATGTTGCTGAACCTAGACCTGACAAACTAAATCTACCCAGATCATAACACTGCCCCCAAACAACAAAATGTCTGCAGTGAAAGTGAAGAAATGTGTCAAGATGTTTTCTCAGTTTTGGCAAAATAAACAGAACAAGCAGGCAGAAGTGGTTCTGAACATGAGTACAAGATTTACCAGGATGCAGAGAACCAGTATTACTCACCAACATCGTGCAGAACAATGAGGAACTCATCCTCAGGGAGGCCGTAGGCGTTGGATGACTCCTCTAAAACTGTGTAGAGACTGCCACAAGGACAATACTCCATCACCAGGACCTTATGACGAGTGTTTGACTGAAAAACACAGATAAATCTAATTAGAAATCAAAGAAAAGGAAAATCACTTTAGCCTAACAATGAAACTACACCGATGGTTAAATCGAAGTGAGAGACAGATGATGATTACACACAAGTAATGGGAAAGGCTTCTCAGTTAAAGAATGTTTTCCATACCATCCTGTATTTTTGACAAAAGCAACCTGAGTTTGCTGTAGCTGTAACCTGTGAGCATTCAGACACGAAAACATTGGCTTTTCATAAAAAAATGAGACATGTTGTGTGGGAGTTAAATAACGTCATCTTTTGTAAAACAAGCAAAAGTTCTGCTTTTGGTTGGATTCCAATATTTCTAAATTCTGCATTAGAAGCATTGTTTTTGTCTTCTTTGCCTTTTATCTTCTTTGTAACCACACTGCTACACATCTTGGCAGTGTGTAAAGTTACTCACCTCCTCCTCCACAGCAAACAGTTTTACAATGTTTTTGTGGTTGAGTTTCTTCAGAACTTCAAACTCTCTCATCTGGACATCGAGTGGTCTCAAAAAACTCAGGTTGTTGAACACTTTGACAGCGTATAGGTCTCCTGTTTTCTACAACGACACACAAAAACATACTACATTCACACCAAGTCTTGAGAGAAAATAATTATTCTTAAATCATAAAAAATATATGCAGTGGAATCAGAAACCTTTATACATGAGTCTAGTTTTTAGTCTACAGATATCCCCAGTCCTAAAAAATTAACAAATACCATAAAAGAATCCCTGGATTTTTAAAACATAATCATGAACATTTTAGTGTAATAAGTAAGTCGTCAATTGTAAAGTTTCTTTAAAATTGCCATTTCCTGCAATACAATAATTTGCAATAAATTAAGACGAGCAATGTTCATAGAGGAAAAAAAAATTAATAAATATTACTCAAATCAGCTTTGTCAAATAATGCATTTAGTTTTAAGTTTATTTTCAGACATTAAAAAGAATCAAATTATGTTACCCACATTGTATTTGAGGATGTTTGAGTTTTGAGTCCTGTGAGGATACACAAACTTACATGGACAATACCAATGGTTTTAAATTAACCAACAGGAAAGAGGAAAAAAGATTGTGCTAAAAGTTTTCACTGTTTTGTCAGAAATTATGCATTTGTCAGTTGTGTATTTGTTAGTGAATCACACAGGCTTTGTACATGTTGTATTTATTAGGTTGTAGCCGTAGATTAACTCCATATTCCTACATTCTGATCATAAACTGTACATAAATATATTTACAGTATACAGTTGCTGAAAAAATTATTAGACCACCCTTATTTTCTTCAATTTCTTGTTCACTTTAATACCTGGTACAACTATAGGTACATTTGTTTGGACAAATATAATGATAACAACAAAAACAGAGTTTAATTTAAGACCTGAGCCATAGCCATTTTCCTCGGTTTTCTTGATAATAACCAAAATCACTTCAGTTCTTACATCAATAGCTATGGCATTGTACTGCCAAAAACAATGCTTTTAGGAATTCCATGTTTTCTTTTCTGTCTGAGTCACATGATACACACAGGAGGTAGTACATGATTGCATAACCATCGTTTTTGATGACTTTTGATAGTTTGATAATTTTTTCCATGACTGTATATGTGTACATAGAGTCTATAGTCCTGATGTTGACAGGCACTCAGCATATCCAAATATTCAGGGAGTGACTCAGGAAAGTCTAAAAACATATTGGTGTTACACTGATATCAGTGGCTCATCATCTCTGATGGCAGAATAGAGCTAAAAAACCTCTGGTCCGAGTCAGTCTGAAAGCTTAATGGCACAAAAAGTGAGTCACAACATTTCTGGTTGAACTTCCTGCCTGGTTGACCTCTACTGTATTTCATTTACCTCTTTCTGTCCATGTTTCCTGCCTCATTCCTGCTGTTTACTATTGAACAAAGGCACGCTACCAAAAAACATCATAATGGGCATCTTTTGGATTTTGTTTTAGTCGGACATAAGAGGCTGTTATTGAGCTGAAAAATTCAACCTAACAATATAAATTTGTTGAATAAACATCCCATTATTGAGTGTTTGCAGGTTTGTGACAGGGTGAGGGAAAGTCTGTCTGGGACCTCCAACAGCAATTAAGGTGACTAGTTTTCACATCTTACTTTGTGTCTGCCACGGTAAACATTGGCCGTCGCCCCCTGACCCAGCAGGTCTGAGATCAACCATAGGTAGTTGGTGGTGCTCTGCATCCTGACGCCTGAAAGTGATGCTGTAGGAAAAGAACTGATCAATCCACTGGTACAATAACAAAAAGGAAAAAAAGTAGAAAAAGAGAGTGGAAACTGATTATAGTTACATTGTGGTCAACATATTAACAATTAAGCCACTGAACAAATGTAAGAACGTTCTCTGATCACTTACTGACTAAATATATATATATATATATATTTTTATTAGCAGTCAAGAAGGCCAATATCCAATGTTGAACTAAACCAGTATACATTTGCACAACTGCATAACATATCCATAAAACTGAGACAGAAAATTAAGTCATCAGCCTTAATCTGCAATAAAAATGAAAATACTCATAAATGCCATTTATTTGTACAGAAGAACAAAAAGATAAAAACACATACATATTTAAGTTGGGCTGAGGTGGTAACTGTTCATAGTTTTAATTCAAGCTGTAATATAATCACTTCACTGAAAATTTGGAGAGATTAAAAAAAAAAGTTATCCAAAGCTGTATTAAATAAATAACTTTATCTAGTACAACTTAAATTTTTTCTGAACTGTGTGTCTTAATTCCAATTCAGTGGCACAAGACTGTAATGGAGAGCACAGATACTGAGGCAGACAGTGGTGATCGGTTATCACTTATAACTGGAACAGCAATAACTGGAAAAATGCTGACTACTGGATTTGATAATCGTCAAACTGTTGGGCTGCTATCATTACTTCACCAACATTAGTGAGCAACTACTGTAATTCTCAGGCTTTTTCCTGGATCAAACTGAGGCAGAGTTGGTACTGCCCTGATCATATGTACTGCACCTTCAACAAGAAACATTTGTTAAGAATTCTAATACTTAATGCACAGTATTGCTCCTATTTGGAAACAAATCTGGTGGTTTGGGAGCACCATCAGAGGTGCATCATGCTGATTACAGTAAAGCATCACAACATAGGCCTAATGTTGGAAATACAGTAACCAATAACAGAAAACCACTAAGTGCAACTGGTATTATAGATTACTGCTTTGCATGAAAACACTAAACTGAGTTTTGACAAGAGCTGGAGTTGACACAATATTTGATAGAGTTGGTAACCTTGCAAATCTCTATGCAGAAAAAAAACAGGATGACTGTTTCATTAATGCTGTTCTTTGACAGTAAAATTAATATTTTTTGGAATTTAAAGGCTCAGCATATGATATTTAAGGACTTCTAGTGGTGAAGATGTAGGTGGCAACCAAGTAAATACCCCTCAGCCTTCCCTATGGTGGCCACAGATCCCTCATTAGAATATGTGATGGCTTTGTCATTGAGAGAATAATAATACCAACAAAGAGGATGAATGTAATCTAAACATTGGAAGACACCTGCTATAAAAGGTAAAAAAGAGGAAGGTAATTTTCAGATACTGTAAAAACATTTCAGCAGCCCACAACACGATGGACAATGACCCTCCACAGATATAAAGTACTAGGCTAACAGTTCATTTATCAAAATTAAGAACCCTTATTTGTCAGTATTTTACATGTATGCATTTAACCCATTACTACCTGCACATGGAGGTGTGCATGTATCGCTGCAGTCTAGGAGTGTCATGTCATGTCAAACAACAGGAAGCAAATTGGGGTGTGCAAGTGCCCTGCTCAATGGAACATTGGCCAGGAATTTCTCAGCTGGTCATCAGAATCTACCTGCTGACCCTTCTGTCACAAGCTGATTCTCCAACCTTCAGTCTCCTTGATTACTGATTATTAGTGGATACTGGACTTGAAAAAACTAAAACAAAATAAAAACATACTAGTTGATCACTACTGGCTCATTCTAAAGTCACAAAAACACGAGGGTTTTTAAATTTAGTATAACTTACCACTAACGAAACGTAATTATTAGAACATGATAGTTCATTGCTGCTATTAAATGCAACCAATGCAAAAGACCATGCTTGTTACTTTGTATGCAAACCAGTGACAATAACAATGGTTATTTGTTTTTTGGTTTTTTTTAAATGCACTCGGGTACAATGTATGCGATAAATTAAATAGAAAATACAGCCGTGTCTATTTGGTGCTGACGTCAGTGGGAAATTCCCATCAGGCCTCCAACAACAAAAACCTGCTACGATAATTCACCGTGATACAGCACTTTACACATGTATGAAATTAATTTAATGCAACTTCATCGGCTCCTGCTGCTGAACAGCCCACTGTCATATCAGCGAAACATGTACATTAATTCCGCAGTCACATAAGTAATAAGAAGTGTTGAATAAAACCAGCTAACGTTAGCTCTCTAGTGATGGCGTTACCAGTTTAATTATGTGATTGTTTAATGTTATAACGCGGTGTTAAAAATGTGTTTTCTCGCATAATTTCACTTTCGATAACGAGGTTAAAATAGGAACTCAGATTATAGCTATATAGATAGCTAACTGTTTAACCCGTCGAAGGTTATCGAATACACCAGGTAACACATCGAGTTTCATGAAATTGTTGGTTAAAAAACCCCAGTAATCAGTGTTCCAGTCGTGTAAAATGATTCGTAATTATTTTGTTTATTTCCTCACCTTTTCTCCTGCGGCCGAGTCTTGCTCTTCCGTTGTTCCCCGGTCACGTGACGTGGATGGATCAATGAGCGTCGGGGACACGCAGAAGGGGGCGTGGATCAAGACGACAAATCTCAGTACCGTAAATATCTCGAGAGTTGTGGTAGCGTTAGCAAATGATACAGGTCCTAAAAATCTTATGACTTATTTCCCTCCGTTTACTTTGTGTTGTTCTATTTTCACTTAGTGACTGACATAAGCAATCTTTGTAGAACTAGGGACTAGTGGGGAAGAGTAACCACGCTAAAAAAAAAAAAAACACTAACTGCGTACATTGGCCAGTATGATATTACGGTAGCAGCAGGAAAAACTGGAAAACGGGAAATCAAAACTGACACTCACATTTTACATACTGGTTTGAACCATGAATACATTTTTATCCCTACGTGGAATTTAAAAAAATTAAGATAGTCAACAAACTAATGAATGATTAGTCCGGTGCATTTATGGGGAAAAAAACACTGTAATGAGGGATTCCAATGTTTGAATTAAAACTGGTTGGGGGAATTGTGACTGCTGTGAAGCATCAGTCAGAATGCACAATATCAGTTCTTGAAGATTTATTTGCCATCAGAGAAGATCTTTACATATACTTGCAGTTGTATCATGTGGGTGTGTGTGTGGTTCTACAAACACAAAAGCAGAAAAAATAGCTGATTAGTATTACCATGTGGTTGGCAGGCTATCTCACAATTACCAACTATCATCAAATTACAACAAAAATATACATATCTAACTAAAATAATAATAATATTAGTAAATTACTTACATATCCTTGGACACACACAGAAACCAGTGGATGGCGAACTAAACCAAAGATGTAAAACAGATTGTCTCTTCAGACATCCTTTCACTAAGCTGCTATCTAGAATGAAGGAATTAACAAGGAACATGTCTGGGAAAATCCTAACCTGCAGTACCTATCACTGACAAAAGGGAGCACTAGGTGGCTGCTTTCACCTAATACAATTAAATAGGCCTAAATAAATTACCCAAAAAATACCCAACCCAAAGTCCTTCAATACAGCCACCCCCAAATATGCAGAGTCATATTTGTTATCCTGGAAAAGGACTGCCATCGGAAACAGTCTCTGGAAGGCCTGGAAGTGGGACCAGACGTGCGACTGGCCTGGTGTAGCTCCGATTGTTGATCTGGATGTCCGCTGTCCTGATCCTCCCGTCTGCACCTGGGGTGACCTTTGTGATGTGGCTGACCGGCCTACGAGACTCAGGGAAGTTGTGGGTCCACAACCATGGCAACAGCACCTGGCTGTAGCGGGGAGGTGTCTCTCTGCCACTTTGACCGTGTCTGGAGGGATGGCAGATAGTGTCTTATAAACTTCCTCCAGAATTGGTCAGCCAAGACCTGGGTGTGTCTCCAACGACGTCAGCTTCGCAGCTTAGATTCTGTGTACACAACCTGAGGCAAAGAGGGGTCATGCCGCTCCATCATGAGCATGTTGGGTGTCACTGGATCTGGGTCAGCGATGTCACTGGATACATAACCCAGGGGCTTTGAGTTAAATATGCCCTCAATTTCAATGAGGACAGTGCAAAGGACCTCTTCTGTTACGGTCTGTGACTGACTGGTGGCATACAAGGCAGCCTTGATGGACCTAATTTCCCTCTCCCATGCCCCACCAAAGTGGGGAGCACTTGGTGGATTAAACAGGAACTTCACCTGGTGCTTCGCCAGCTCAGACTGCAGAGCAGGGTGTTTAGCCTCGAATGAGTCGCAGAGCTCCCTCTCCCCTCCTCTGAAATTCCTACCCTGGTCTGACAGTAACTCAGCAGGTGTCCCTCTGCGGGAAATGAATCGGCGGAGTGCCATCAGAAAGGAGTCCTGGTCCAGACTACTCAAGACGTCTATGTGGACGGTGCGGGTGGTGAGGCACTTGAATAGTATGCCCCAGCGCTTCTCATGTCGTCGTCCAACCTTAACAGTGAGGGGGCTGAAGCAATCCATGCCGGTGGAGAAGAAGGGTGGCTTCAACAACCGCAGATGTGTGGGTGGTAAGTCTGCCATCTGTGGTATAGCTGGTTTTGCCCTCCATCTCTGGCACTTAGTACATGAATGCTGATGTCGCTTCACTGCCTCTTGTCCACGAAGGATCCAGTACTTTTGACGTAATTCAGCGAAGAGGCGCTCAGATCCTGGGTGACGAAGATCACCGTCGGCACTCTGGATTATGAGCCTGGTGACTGGGTGGGCTGGATTGAGGACGATAGGGTGAATGGTCTCAGTATCAAGCATGTCGCTGCGTCGCAGTCTGCCTCCAACCCGAATCAACTTGAGCTGTTTGTCGTACTCAGGGGCCAGGGTGATCAAACGGCTGGTGAAAGGGATGGGTTTGCTCTCTGACAGGTGCTTGAGATCCTCGGGGAAGCATTCCACCTGTACTTGTCTCAGAAGGTCCCTCTCTGCGTTTTGATAGTCCTCAGCTGTTGGGTGGATTGGTTGCTTGCCGCCCCGTGACGCTCCTGCACCACTGCCTCCACCAACTCTTTAAAACTGGTAAACTGGTGTCAGGTAAGCAAGGGAGTGGGGCAGTGGTTATAGAACCACAGAATGCAGTCTTGCGCAACTCTTCACCCTCCAGGGGCTCCGCTGTGGGTTTGGTTGGCCAGTGCTCAGGTGACTGAAGCAGGAATGCTGGACCATGACTCCAACAGTTGTTTGCCCTGCGAGGTCTCTTAGGCTCTTCCCATGGGTTATGTCATCTGCGGGATTATTTGCAGAGTCCACATACCTCCAGGATTGGGCATCGGTCATTTCCTGGATTTCAGCGACGCTGGCACCCACAAACACCTTGAATCTGCAGGAGTCTGACTGGATCCAAGTCAGTACTGTGGTTGAGTCCGTCCAGAGCGTTACCTCATCTAGACTCAGAGGGTTAGGGTTAGCAACCTGAAGTGGCCCCAGAGTCTACACCAGGACAGCGGACAATGCGTAGATCATCTTCTGAAAAAGACAATATCTTTCAGCCTGATTGCATATTTTGCAACTCAGAGAAGAAAAAGGCTGTCAAAGTTAAAGGATCTTGGACAACAC
>JAPTGW010000005.1:13252883-13265444 GCA_029814545.1 Apogonichthyoides opercularis
AGCGGACGAGACTCAGGCGTCGTAAAGTCGAAACGGCGTAGGTCGAGTACGGCGTAACCCGAGGACCGCCTGTATTCCTTACTGAATAATTTGCCATTTATCAATGCATTGTTTAATTTAAAAAATTTGAGGAAATACAATGTGCTTGTAATTTGATTCGTTATTTTGTCTATTGATCAAACAATAAAAAAAGACAGTTACACCAATATAAAAAAGAATAAGACAATAGCTGAATTCATATAAATAATTTTAAACTAGGACCCTTTCCTGCCTCAATAGTGACTCAAATGGATATTTCATAAAGAAAATATGTGCAGTTAATCCACAGCTCAACTTGCACAATCTGCTGATCTGTTTTTTTATTTTCCTCTTAAACTGTATGTCATTTGGACATTTCGCACTTCTTTCCTAGGATTATATGGAACATCTGGTTTTGTCGTATTTTTCTTAATTTTTTGTAAAGTAGCTTTTTTTTAAAAATATATTTTTCTAATTCTGTCATACACTTGTATCTCTGCCCTACAAGAAACCATCCATCTTATTTATAATTGCCGCAAATGACCATAAACAGGGGAATGCATACCATCAACTATAGTAAAAACCCGAACGGAAATACTTCAAAATGCACATCATAAAAAAAGCATATTTAGCAATATCCTAACAGAATATTCTGTTTACATCACCCGTATCAAACTTTGGACACTTGTTGTATTTTGTGAAATAGAGGAATATTAGCTTGCATGTAAATGTAGTGACTGATAATGTTCCTGGATCTTTTTCATGACTATTCAACAAATAAAATGCCATTTTGTGTGTGTCTCTGAAAATGTTGTCTTAATTTATGTTTTGGTGTGTTCAAGAGGAGCTCTGCTAAACTGCTCATATTGCTTTCCTAACAAAAATGATCTGATATGTACTTCAGCGAGCATCATTATTGTCAGGTTGAGTAAAATGCAACTTCATTAACCCTTAGATGCACACCTTAGACCCCACTTGTGGAAGAGTGGGGTAGTGATACAAAAACTGCAATTTCTTAAAATTAATTGAAAAAATAAATAAAAATGCAAATGGCCTCATGTCACAAACATGTTTTATGAGGAATACGAAAATATTCCAACTCTTCGTTTAAAGATTTTGAAGAACAACAACCCAGTTTATTGCTAAAACTCATTGATTTTAATTGGGGTCATTTTTGACCCCACTCGTGGAAGAGTCTAAGTATTGGTAGGCTGTGCATCCAAGGGTTAAGATAACTGCAATCATAACAGACAGCAAAGTCACATTTTCTGCCACAGAGAGAAGTTCAGACCTGCAAAGTCTCCAGGATGCAACTCATTCAGAACCAGCCTTTGGGCAAATCCCTATGTTCCTTCTTAAACCCACTTGGATGACACTGCTGGCAGGTTTTCACACCTGTGACACATCTGCACTGAGCCCTCCTCATTATGAAGACTTACCCTCGTCCTGGATCCAGAGCGATGGCCCTTGGCTGGTCCAGTTCTTGCCAGAATAGAACTTTCCTCAAAGATCCGTCCAGCTCTGCCACCTCAATCCGATTGGTTTCTGAGTCTGTCCAGTAAAGTTTACTCCCTATCCAATCACAGGCGAGTCCATCAGGGGAGGCCAGGCCTGGTACCACCGTCTGCACCGCGCTGGCCCCTGACTGATTGAAGACAGTGCGTTTGATGGCCTCCTCACTTACATCGCTCCAGTAGATGAGGCCCTGGGAGTAGACATAGTCCACAGCGGCAGCGTCCTCCAGCCCCCCCACCACCACTGTGGCATTGGCCTTCTCATGTGCTGCATCCACAAGCCGCAGGTCCCGTCTGTTTGCATACAGCAGCAGTGGCACACCTAAAAAACACAAAAACAAGTTCAAACAAACAGTAACAACTGAAAATCTAGAGCAAAATCCTAGTACACCTGTGTATCTATTTATATCAGGAATACAAACACAAACTCTCAGGTTACATCCACACTAGTATATTTCAAAACAGCATTTTAGAATTAAACAATCTCTGTCGAGATGAGCATTTTAGCAAAGATTCAGAAAAAAAAAAAAAAAGCATAAGTTATACTGTAACCCGTCACATGACAATTCACATATAACTGGTATGTGTATGTCAGTGTAAACAGGAAACAGGGGGATTGGATGGCTACTCATTTAAGAAAACTGAGGAGGAAGAACAGTGATCGCGAAAAGCATGACCAGAGATTTGGTTGGTCATGGTTATCAAACCTAATGCCTCATCTTCTTCCAGAGAAGGTCACATGATAGAAGCAAGAGAATTCATGACAAATAGCGACTGATGAGACCCAGTCAGGCATCGAATACAGGTGTCATCATTTCCAACAGTGTGTGTTTGTGTCTGTCCAGACCAAACAACAAAGCAAACTTAGACTTACAGTCAGCTAATGCCAACAGATCATTATGTGCGCAGTTTACAATTATTACAATTAGCAGTATTTCCTGTGAAATTTATTTCTCGGTGTGCCAGTGTTATGGGGGGTGGGTGTCGGTTTCTCATCTGCATTTTTAAAGAAAGAAAAGAACTACACTGCAACAGCATTTAATAACAACATTTAATAATAAAAATAGTATTAATTATTTAGTCATGATACACTTAATGACACAGTCATCTACAGCACAAAATGTCACTGAACATCTCTGGCAACACATTTCAGGTAATTTGTCCAAGTAGGGTTACTGCCGCGCATGCGCAAATGGGCAGTTGATCCTGTAGTAACAGGCAGTAGAATCAGCCCATAAAGATGGAAGATGCAACAACTGTTCCGTGTTGTAAAACCTTAAAATTTTTAATTCAAGACTTTAATATGCATAGCACATAATATGCAGGAATTTTATAGTTTTTTTGTATCAAATGTATGAAGGCAAAAATTTTGCTATGGCAGTGCACCACGGCAAAACCTTACCAGCAGATACACTGCATTAGTGAGGACACAGCGTCAGTGACTTTAACCAGAAAAACTTCCCAATATGCCAATGCCAATACTGAAGAACAGTATGAGTGTCAACATCAAAACACATATTAACGCACGTCTAGTGTAATCAATTGATTTTACTACATGTCTCTTTACTTTGTCACACTGTGCAGGTGTGACCACAGTGATTGAGCGTTTGGCTATGAATGTTTCCAACACATGGGCAACTGCACTCAGTACTATACCCAGTGTACATATATATGCCACTATTCCTTAATCACTTCTGCTCACACTACAACTTCAGTCGAGACAATATGAATATGACAAGGACCATACAAGCAATTATGTATATTTAAGCACATTTAAAAACTAAATGTATATCTGTGGCAGAGTACATGAACACATCACCATTTTTACACTGTTCAAAGTCTGAAGCATCACCTTCTGCTGAGCCATTTTCCATCTGTGTCTGTGAGTTGACCCTTACAGTGGACTATAATGATAAGAAACTAATAAGTCACTGGAAGGTCAGTACAAATGATTTAAACAAAGGACAGGCTGATTAATCAGCAGCAATTGGATGATTTGCAAACTACAGTTACAAGCAGAACTTGACCCCAATAATGTGGGGAGGGGACATGTACTTCAGTCCTTGTGTCACTACAGACTCCACCAAGAAAACCCTGCCACAGTGTCCTACAATGTCAGTCCATAAATCTGTGCAGTCCTAATTTGTGCTTTCCAACTTCTGCCAAAGAATTCAACATCTACTGAAGCTTTCAATAAGAAAAGGTATGCATTCAACTTTGTGAACCTGATGAGCTGCTGAAACGTTGAGGAGGCGAGAAGCAGCCGGGGACTCTGCTTCCTCTCTGTTGGATCTGGGCACGGTGCCGAAGCCATAATTTGACACATCCACCACTATACGCAACCACATCGTTGACGAGGTCACAGAAAGCCCCGCAGCTCCAGCTCACAGCCTGCTTTCACTTCACTCCAGGGGAACTTCCTTCTCCAAATATTTACTAAATCACAACATCAAAACGTTGAACTCAGGTCCTCTCAAGCTGCTTACAACCAAAGTGCAAAGTGGAAATATCAGGAAATTTGCTTCTACTGATATTCCACTGAAACTTCCTCAATTAATAGATTGGTCAATAAAATATCAACGAACAGAGAACAACTAAAAATGAAGAGAAACAAGCACAAGAGTGCAATGTAAAACACCGACATGTGGTAAATAAACCAAAACAGGCCGGTTACACATGTGAATCACACCACAGGCAGGAATAATTTCTCAAGTGCCAAAATGAAAACTGCAGTTCCATTCTTGATCAGTACTCATATTAATTCTAAGGTGAAAAAATGGGTTAAATTGTTTCAGTTCCTTAATTTTGAGGATTTCCTACAAGAGTAAGCTGGGCTGTAAATATAGATGTTGCCTTCATAGATTCATATTTCTTATCAAATACCCTTTTCAATCTAAACTCCAACGAAAACCTGGTCAAAATTGAAATTCTCAGCTTTCACAGTAAAAACATGTTTTTGGCAGATAAAGTATGTATTTGAAAATTAACTTCACAGAACAACCTATTTACCACCAACCAAAGAACTATAATTGCTTACCCTTACGTATCTTAAAAGGGCAAAGATATATATATATATATATATATATATAAACCTTTAATGAAAGCCAAATCACTTGTCGACACGTATTTACACTTATCAGAGTAACATAAACCTATATATTCGTCTATAAAAAAAAAAAAAACTACGAAACTGTTTTAATGCAAGCCTTTGTTGAATTACATAAGTTGGACATAACTTTAATGTTTTGCAAATATGACTCCAGTTAGGGGATATATTAGCATAACACCTAGACAAGTAGTCCAGCTGGGACACAGACTAAATTAACTGGATTGATTTCAAGATACTTGTGCTTTAAAGCTTTCCAAAGAAGATTCATGAGCCGATCAAATAGTCCGCTTTCTCATACTACTCGTAGTCGGCATCCAACTTGGAGGACTTGCTTCCCAGGTCGTTTGTTGTGCTAGCTGCTGCTACTCCCTACATCTAAGGTTTCAAATCATGGTTTCAAGCTTTTTAAGTTACTAAATCTAAAGTTAGCCGCTGTTAACTTAGCTCAAATGTATCATTGAGTCTGATAATATGGACTAAATCAGAGCCAACATGGCTGTAAAGTGTAGTTGGATATTTTTCCAGCTAAGTTGGCTAACAGAAGCTATTTGTGGTTTCATTCTCTGCTCCAGCAGCAGGAGCGCAGATAAGCACGCATAGCTCCCTGGCTAATGTTAGCACCGCTAGGCAGAAATCAACCCCCAGAGTGGGCCCTGGCCCGAAAATACCCCCGATTAGCCAATATTAAACCGGTTTCCCCCGCCTGTTAACTACACTTGGATTCACCTACATATGGCACACAAACGAAAATCAAAGCTGAAATGCGGATTTTTACAGAAACTCACCTCGTATGAGCAAACAAAAACTACACAACAACAGACTCCGCAGCACGACACCCATCTTTCTCCCTTTTCTTGGCCCTGCCGCCGCTTTCTCCTCAGCGCAGTATTCCCATCGCTGCGGCGGCTTCCTCTAGCAGAATTGCGTATTTTTCAACGATAGTCAGTTATTAATGCAGCTGTAATGCGCATTAAATTATTCCCACTTCCATCCTGGCTGGCTGTCTTCTTGCTAACTGCGTTGGATCAACTCTCTGTGTCTCACATTGTCCTGCAGGAGATCCGTCGTCTCCTTCCGCTGTGAGGAAGCTGCTCCCCCTGCCTCCCTCCCTCCCTCCGCTCCTTCATCCACCTCCACCGCCACCTCGCTCCTCGGCTCCCCTGTTCTCTATTGTTGTGCTGATTTCATGCTCTCAAGCCAAAGATAATGTTACAACACGGAAAACGCCCCGCCGCCTGCTCGTTTTACTGCTGCTAAATGAGAAGCTAACACATCCCAGACACTAAAAATATGAATCCGCCGCTGAACGAGACGAAGTTCAGCAGAAACGGACACATTCCAGTGGGACTAGTTTATCACAGACTGAGAGTTTACCCCAACTACAACTGCAGCAGCACACACAGGAGGAGCAACAGCTTCAGGCAACAGGGAAATGATCACCCCCTATGTTATGTTCTGTATATAATAATACATGCACATAATAATAATAATAATAATAATAATAATAATAATAATCTCTGAATGTAATAACAAATACTGTCTATAGGATGAAACTAAAAATCACACCTCTAACATAGTTACAGGATACTGTTGAAGTAAAAAAAAAACTGTAAAAGAAATAGGAAATATTATGACAAATTTATATAGGATAACTTTTAAAGTTTCGCAACAGAAGTCAGAAATTTTAGATTCAATCATAAGAAAACGGTGAAAACAACCCCAATGTTGTCAAAGTTTAGAGATCAAATCAGATTACAGTATGATAACAAAAAAAACCTTCTGTGATTAAAGTGTGAAACAAATAGTCGGAAAATTCCCATCATGAAACTTGAGATTAAGGGAAATTATTTTGTGATATATTAAATGTTAGGGTGACAGAATGACTCACCAGACCCTCTGCTGTGGTGATCACGTGGCCCTATTGGAGGTTTAAAACTGTTTCCTTTATAAAACAATAACAAAAAGTGACAAAACCTTTTAGCGAGTGATTGAATGTTAAGAATATTTTTGTGTTTTGTGTCTCATTTTCTATATTATTAAAATCATACAACACAATAACAACACTTTAATTGTTGGTCTTTAAACATACACTTCATACCATATTTATTGTGACTGGGCTGCACTTTTCTTGAGATGTGTTTTGTTTGTCTGTAGCTTGCCAAGGGACTGCAGATGCAATTTAGCAGCTCTGTTAACTATGGTATATTTATATTGGTATTGTATACTATGTTCATTAATGTGCAATGTCCCTTCCAAATATTTTTTTTTAAAAGTACAAACTGAAGGAAGATAAACTATGTAAATGTTTGAGTCAGAAATAATGATCTAACTTTTTTTTACTGATAGGATGTCTTTTTTGTACCCCCAGATTGATGAGACATCTTGTCAAATCACAAGAAAAAACATAATCTGATAGGATTCATTTTACAAAACTTCGCATCACAGCCATCCCCTTCGCCCATAGGTAGGTGGGGTAGGCTCCAGCACCCTGCGACCCTCTCGAAAGGAGTCTGCTTACAGACACTCTTGGACCCTCTCGAGGATAAAGTGGTTCAGAAGATGACTGAATGAACACCAGAGACAAGACATCAAAAATCACATTTTTTTAATCCTTACAAGAACAAAACATCAAATTCCAAACTTATGCAAAAGCATCACTTCACAAAACAAGACCAAACTATTACCATCAATGTAAGTTATTTAACATTTTTAAAAATCAAAGCAGTACAAGTGATAATAGCCTAATAATAATAGTAATAACTGAGGTGCAGTGCAGCGACAGGCGTCTTCAGTTCAGTGACATTCATCAGGCAGCTGCTGCCCCCTGCTGGTGAACTGATGCTCCAGCAGGTTCAGTCTAGTCCACACGCTGCCTGACGCTGATATCCAATACAAACGTACGTATAGGAAAATAGTGCGCAGCCAGTGTACTCTTACCTATGAAAAAACATTTTACTATTTAAAAAGAAGCAGATCATACTTATCAAAAACACAGGATACAATAGTGCATCGATTTTCAAAGAATTGCATCCAGTTTCAATTTTGATCCACATGTGAAACAGAATATGTGGACAGAATACAAAAACCACACAGTGAGATAGTGAGGCAGACATCTAGACTGAGTTGGTGATTTAATCACAAGCTCATATGGCTGAAGCATGTAGAAGTAAAAGACATGCAGGTGTACACCTTATACACAAAGGGTTAACCCCATGGCAACAGTGTGTCGCTCAGCTCATAGTTTCTTTACAGAATTCAACTCCAGAGGCTTCCTGAGTATCGGGGAATAAAAATATTGCTTTTTGTTTTCATTGTTTTCCATTGCCAGCTGAAGTGTTTGTCTACAGTTTACAGCACAAAAACAAGCTCGTCTAACTCATCTGCAGGGGGTTAAAAATATTAAAATGGTAATATCAGGACTTTCTCTGGTCTGAACTCAGCTTAAAGAAGGCAGTGCATGAATAAAACCAACATCATATAAATGACACATTTTTGGAGATAAAGCTGAAATTTTGCTCCCACAGTGACCAAATAAACACGTAATTCTAAACAGAGGATACTTTTTTAAATAATGGGAACGTTTTTGTGATTTAATAAGATAAAGCATTTAGCTATCACATCAATACAAGTTTAAAATAAATCTGAATTAATAGAAGGGATGTCAGACTGACATTATAAGAAGTACAGATACAGTTTCAGGTTATAATGAGAAAAACACAAATGTTACTGTATTTTTCTTTTAGCCAATGCTCAGTAAAAGTCAAAACTCTAAAAACAAACAAAAAGAAATTTTTAGTAAAAATGTAATTCTTAGGTCAAATTCAAAATGCTGAAATGAGTCTTTATGAAAACATACAATTTAATGCAGAAAAAAACTAAAAGCCAACAGAAAAAAGTGGCATTTAAGGACCAAAAAGGCCTTGATTTGGAAAATACTACTCATGTTTGTTCAACATAATAAAAATACAATCAGAGCACTGAAAAAAGGGCTAATTCTCAGGTTATAAAGTCAAAATCTGTGGATTCAATGGCCCAAGGTTCTGCAATTAGAAATAAAAGCCAGACAACTAGAAGATCTTGAAAAACTAACATTTCTGAGTGTCATATCTGTAGAGTGTAAGTTGTTTCAGTTAAGCAGAGCTGATCAGAGTACAGAGAACACATAATGATCTCTGTGTAAAAAAAGGAGGGCGTGAAAAATGATATTGTCATACTTTCAAGCTTGAGAAGGAAATATGTTCCTTTACATTTCACAGCACAGAATGTGAAAGCTGTGGCTGTATGATTGTAGGCAATATGGGATTTTTAGATGATAACATTTCTTGATTTGCTGCGTTGACATTCATATCCTTATTGCCCATTCTTATTGACAAAAAATAAGGTGCATAACCCACCAACAGAAATTCCATACAATTCAGTGTATTGTTTTTACAACCACACAGGTCTGAGTTATCCTTCCTACAGAGTGCTTACATTCTTCTTTAAACAAAAATAAAGCAAGTACATTAAATCTCAGCAGTTTATGCCACTATCCGATCTGTGAAAGAAACCTGATTTGATTATAAAACATTTGCAAAAATGTGGCTACCTCGCCAGTATTTAAAAATAGGCCATGGCAGTTTTCTGGAACTCAGATAAAATGTTATCTTTGGATTTAACTGTTATGACACAGAAGATTTGTAAAATATTTCTCACATTTTTTTTTTGTTATGGGAAAAAATGTTCGCTATAGTCTATGGTGAAATGAAAGTAAACTACATTATTAAATTATTATTACATTATTATAAACACTTGATGGGATATCTTAACATTAATTACAGTTTAACTTTAACCACAAACTTTTTAGGCTTTTAAAATAAAGTAAACTGCACTTTGTTTACTAGTGGATGTGAGTTAATTTGTGACGTTAAGCATAGATCACCACAGCCCAATCCCAAGCAGTGCTTGATAGTTTTCAGACATCATTTCATAATTACCTCTCAGCATGTTGTAATTCAAGGGTTCTGAGAACACGAGACTTCTGCATCTACTACTCAACAAAATTTGGGAAACTGTTTCAAAATACTGGTGACAGGAGGTAGCCACGTTTTCACACATATGTGGAACAAACAGGTGAAGTCCTTCCAATGTGCCCCATGGGACCCGACTTTGGAAAAAAAAAGCACAGTGATCTATGGCGAGAGAAAAATAGTGTTTTGATCCTGTTTGCATTACAATATCACTTATTTTCCAAGAAAATCACAACACTACACATACACGTAATTAGACTACACACCTGAAACTCGCCTAAGTGACGTCAATGCTTTTCTTTTCACAAGCTGCTGTGAGGAACTGAAAATGTCTCTGTAACTGCAACATGACCAGACTTGTAGTGGTTTTCCCGTCTTTTAATACTTTTTCACTTGTTCTCAAACAACGAGGTGAGATGACTCAAGGTACCGGCCCTTTCAGTGTTGGTGATGTAATGAGACTATGCAGTATAAGATTAGCTACTGCCAGTATGCTAAGGTGTTTCACTGAAAAGTAGATAATACCTTACTATCTGTACTGTGACTTTTTTGGCTTGTAAAAAATTATTTTAAATTGCTAAACATTATATTAATTGATGGAATAATTCAAACAGGATCAAAAAAGTATTAGTCTCACACCATTCAGTGCCATTAAAACTTTACCTACATTGGAGGGGATAGGACCGCTGCCTATGGATCAGGTACTGTTATCTTAAAAGAATGCACACCTTCTGGGCTCAAGCCAAGACTTTCTGCGGTTGTGATATATCGGAACAAAGTGAAACAGATATTCAATTACTGTGTGACTGTGCTGTTTAGAGATTTAGAAGTTATCAGATGATTTAAGAATGTAAAATGTGTCTGTCCATTATGAACAAAGACCTGTGAAGTGTTTTGTTGCATTGCTTTGTGTTCTTACACTTCATAGTGCAGGTCATTGAGCTCCAGTCTTGTGTAATGGCGTCTGTCAAAGGACTCCATAGCTTTGCGGCCACCGACGGCCAGAGCTAGCGTGAGTACAGCCAGCCCCAGCACCATGAATGCCACCATCCCACTCTTCACTGCCCCCCGTCCCGCTGCAGCCACTTTAGCCCGGCTCTGGTCCTGGAGACTGTGATCCGACTGGACAGCGCCTTTGGGTACGATGAGCAGACTTGCTGCTGGACTTGTCCTTGTGGTGGGGGGCTCAGTTGTGGTTGTAGTAGTCGGAGGAATAGTTGTAGTAGTGGTAGTCAGAGGAGTATAGGGGGTAGTGGTGGTGGGGGAAGGCGTGGTAGTAGTTGTAGTGGTGGTTGTAGTAGTGGTGGTAGTTGATGTTACAGTAGTAGTTGTAGTTGCAGGAGTAGTAGATGTAGTAGTGGTTGTCGTAGGAGTAGTTGTTGGGTTTTGGGTTGTAGTTGTAGTAGTTGTTGTTGTGGTTGGGGTTGTAGCGGTTGTGGTTGGGGGTACTTCAACATCTGGCTGCAGTTTAACACCAGTTCTGAGTTCAGCCTTTTCATTGTCAGCCATTAAAACAGGAAGTGACACAGTGGAGCTTGGAGCAGCTCGGGCTGATGTAGTCATATTAACAGGGTGAGGCTTTGCTTTCTTGGTGGTTTTATTTTGCTTTTTGCTGGTTTTGTTTGTTTTTTTTGTTGAGATGATGGGCATGGTAGAAGCTGTTGTTGTTGTGGTGGTGGTGGGTGCCATGGTTACAGCAGGCATGGTGGCTATGATAATAATGGGTGGGGGTGCCGTGGTTGTGGTGGTGGGTGGTGTTGTGGTTGTTATGATAGTCGTAGTTGGCGGCATTGTTGTTGTACTTTGTGTGGTGGTTGTTGTTGTTGTAGTAGTGGGGGGTTCTGTAGTTGTAGTTGTGGTTGGTGCTGGCGTTGTAGCGGTGGTGGTTTGTTCTGTGGTGGTGGTGGTGGTAGTAGTGGTGGTTGTGGCAGTTGTTGTAGTGACAGGTCTAATTGTGGTTGGATGAATCAACCCTGCAGAGAGTAAGAACACAAACATAAAAGTGGCATTCCTTTAGGTATTTTATGTCCTCTAGGAAACAGACCTGCATCTTATCATATTAGTCATGTAAAATTGGGGTAGGACAATATAAGCTAGGCTTCTTCCTACTCCACTTCAGACATAAAGTGTTTTTGGGGAAACACAGTGAAGTAGTTGTACATTGTGATTTTTTTTTTCTTTTTTTGGTTTGCCTTATTGCTTTCGTTGTGCTGGAGCGTTCTGTTTAAATTTGTGGTTTCTCTTTGCCTTTTGTTCATCTTTGTATTTTATTCCTGCTTATGTTTGAAATAAAGTTTATCATTATCACTAAAGGTAAATTGTGTGACATCTCCTACTTAGTGTTTTTAAACAGAATTATTTCAGAACTGATGCAATATTGTATCCTGTTTTTTGAGAAACAGAATGTTTTTTTTGGGGGGGGGATTGTTTCACAGACACACATTCACAGAGGGTCAGAAGCAATAATTGCATATATTATTTTTATTTAAGGAAAACATTACATATTTTGCTGTAGGTTTTATGACCTTAGAAGTCCCAGTAGTAGTGCTAAACTAAACCAGCCAGAGGGACCTTGCCCTGAGTGTTATATAGAAAAGAATCTTTATTTTGTCACACACGTAAACATTCACCATGTAAATGGGGGGGTTTAAGTGCCTTGCTCAAGGGCACATCAGCCAACAACTCTCTGCCACTCCAGAGAATTGAACCAGCAACCCTTCGGTCACAAGCTGACTCTAGTCATCCAGGCCACGGCTGCACCATTGTCAATAAATACTACCGCAATTTTTCCTTTTTTTCTGAAGTTAAAACCACTCACAGCTGAAAGTTAGTGACCATGTTATTTATTACAAACAAAGTGACTGAGAATTTAAGATGTTCATTACTGACCGTGGACACAGAGACAAATCGT
>JAPTGW010000005.1:13799169-13810962 GCA_029814545.1 Apogonichthyoides opercularis
GGGGTTCAACCGCCCAGTGGAGGGTAAACAAACAAATGTATTTATGCATCTCTTTTGTTATATTCTTAAGTTTTTTCAGCACTAGGGCTTTCAGTTGTCATGGTCGGGACGAGACTTTGGCAAGAAGGTGAAAGGGAACAGATGTACAAATGAAATCACAAACGGAACCTAATTAGTCCTAAATTTATTAATCTTCCTCCAGGCGACGAGAGACCATTTTGAGTTATAATCTGAGAGGAAAATGGTGTGTAGAAATAATAATAATAATAATAATAATAATAATAATAATAATAATAATATCACCAGCATTATTTCATGTGAATGTTCATGCAGTTCAGTCTTCGCTCCACCATACATACAAATCACAGCCATATGATGATTGATCCAGGAAATCCTCAAACAACATCTCAAATATATTTAGACTCTTCATTATATCATCATTATCATCATCGGCCTCAATAAGACAGTCATGGCTTTTTGACATTCAGACATTCCTATGAACACTAATGCTGAATTTCTCAACCTATTTCATTTTCATTGCTGATAAAAACAAAATAATAATAAATTAATGGAAAATAAATTAATTAGTAAAAAACAAAACAAAAACTTCTACCTAGAATTATATTATTGGATCTTGAGTTCATTTACTGTTAAATACATTTTGCACCCTCCAAGGCCTCACATGAACGTTCAGTCCAATCATAGATTTGGTTTAGATTTTCTCATTCTGTAAATAGGGAAACAGCTTACAATAATTTTGTTTGTTTATCAATGTGCTTATTTTGTCTTAAAAAAGTAATACAATATGAAGGGATTTCATAATATAAAGAGGAAACATTTGAAACAGCATTGACTAATCCAGGAAATATCAGACTTTATGTGATAGAACACCAAACCCTTTGTTTTCCAGACCAACAGTATCTCCACAGTGTGTCCATGCTGTGGCAGTGTTGGAGATAGGTCTGACTTAATGTGCAGAATGAAAATGAGGAAAAATAAAAACTCTCTTGGTTGTTTAGCTTGTTTGTCTTTAATCTAATTCCACCTGTATTGTGAATGTTTTGGTAGAACAAATGTGCATGAGAAAAGACAAGAAACACCAAAAAAGGTATGATTTTGTTAAATAAAAAAAAGACAGAAAAACAGTTGGCATCTTCAGTGTGTAGCTGCAGCTCAGCCTGAAACACTCCTCTACCGGTGGATTTATTCTGGCGTACAAGAGCCCAAATGAGCAAATCAGGTAAATTACTTGACCTGGGTTCTCATTTGATACATGTAATCTGTTGGAAAAGGCGTGACAGCAAATGATATCTCATTAATTAAACAGATATCAGTAAATCAATCACAAAAATCTGCCACTGAAATGAGAAACTCTGCACTGATGACCTGTGTCGGTCGTCACACATCTTTAAATGTATTGAATCAAAGTTATGTTCCAGATAACACGCAGCTTGAGATCTTTAATGTTGATGTTTATTTGATGGATGTTTAATGAATATTTCTTAAATCATTTTGGACTTGGCAGTTGGAGGCTTGTAAACTCAATTTATTTATGAAGACTGGATTATTATTAATTATGAAATTATTTCCATTTTACTGCATATCAGACAAAAAGTTATTTTAAAAAAGATTAAAAAAAAAAAAGAACATGCTTTAAAATGATTAAAAGTCTCTGTCTAGAAAATCTTTGTTTTTGTGCATTATTCTCTTGTTAAGCTGCTCTGATGAAATGAAACAACTAGAAAACTTCATTTGGTCCCTTCAGTGGTGTCTGGCGCAGATATGTGCTAACTTTGGCCAACAGTAAACACAACAAATATGAAAAACAGAACTTAAAACTATAAGACAACCAACTACCCTGATGTTGTTTTCATCACTGAAAGATCATCACTAATTTCCAATATCTGTCAAGAAAATATAAAAACATTTCTGTGATCAGATCTTTTAAAAAGTTGACTTTTTGTGTAATTTTGCTCCCTAAAACCTACTGCATGTTTAACATGTAGCACCTTTCATAGCATTTATTGATTTCCCATGTTACTGTTAATTAAAGGGATATTTTCTTCATGTTAACAGCAGTTTCCGAAACAGACCTTAAGCTAACAGATGATGACACAGGCACTACACAGTAACAACAAAACTGAGATATCAAACTTTGTTAAGGAAACATGGCTGGAGGAAATGACGGCAGCAATGTAAAGGCTGTTAGTTTGATGTTACAAGAAGCAGTTCATGGTGATTGTGCACAGTTTACCATGTGTTAGGTCATCTTGTCTGCACACAGTTCATATTTTTTTTGTGGACAAGACACACATCTTAAGTATCTTGAATCTTACATTACAGGTTATGAAGACAAATACACTTGCAAACAAGACAATCTTATTTGTGAGCTCAAGATAACTTATTTTATCTAAAATTATAGACAACTGACGACTTCTTGTTCATAGATTGTTATTGTCTTGCTCAATAAATAAAGCTTTGTATGCAGGAGTTCAGTTAAAATCTCCTTTCCACACAAATTATAAACCTGCATGCATGCGTCTTATTCATTTTGTTATTTCATTTAGTTCATACAGTAAATTAATGCAGTAAAATATGCTGCAAAAGAGCTAAGTACCTATAACTGTGCCCACAAATACTGTACTTTTCCAGTTCTTCAAGTCTTGACACAGGGAGCACGTTATAATCTAGATATGTTTTTTTTGTTTGTTTGTTTTTTTTAAAGAATTTTATTTTTGCTAAAAAAAAAAGTGTAATCTTGAATACACAAAGCATTTCCTGCACCATTTTTTGCAATACAGAATGTACAGGTTTTATTAACAGATTATTGCACATTAAAAGTCAAGAGTCATATTATGTGTTAACAAGATACCTGTGCACATAAGATATAATGTTATTTCCCCAAATTATAATCTGGGACATGCAAGGTTTTATCTTGTAAAATTTCAGTTACGATCTATATATTCAGTTACTTGCATCGTCTTCATGCAAAAAATGGACTGCTTAGTGTGCTTATATGTTATTCTGACAAAAACGTGATGTGGACTTCGGCACAAAGTGTTCTTTTGTTTATGAATAATTTATCTGTTGTAAACAAATAAAAATCTGAGCAGATTTCTCTGCTAACATAAGATAATCCTCTATGTCCTGTGCATAGATGATAGAAACATAAGGTTGCTTTTGATTAAATCGTTTTTCTGGACAATTAAGAGTTTATTGGCAGAGATATGCTGATGATTTCACAGCTTCATTAAATTCAGTATAGGAATGATAGAAGTGTAAGTTGTCATTGTCTGTGTAAGCACCCACACAATCCTGAAAAAAGGTCTCAACAGGTAAATAAGTAAAATCACACACGTGGGTGGGTGTGTAGAGCTTTTAAAGCCACTTTGCAGTTAACGGAGAGACACAAAGCAACACTGATGAGATTCACTCCATCACAATGGTTCAAGAAATACTGGAGTTTCATTGTATGAGTCTGGGGTCTTTTTTACCCAAATCAAAGGAATAAAATAAACAACAGATGACTCAAAAAATGACTCAGATGAGATTTGGCTTTGCTGTCTGCTGTGGTTACACTCATATGGCCCAAAAGATTTGATAACGTGTAAGAAGGAGGAACGTCACTGTCAAATGTTTAAAAGGACAAATTCAGTCAAATGCAGCATCACAGAATAATGTCCTTCTGTTCATCAAGGATTAGGAACAAACCGTTATTGTCGTTTAATATACTGCATCGGGGATGTATGTCATTAAGGAGCCTCAGATCAACCACAGCTCTCACATTTAGTAGGACTGATGATGTCACTGACCACAATTACTTTGGTCTTCTCATTGTCAGAATACGCTGCTGCCTTTGATTTTCCATGTGCACAGAATCAACACTGAGCTGAACTCACTGAACGGTCAGTGGTCATTGTGGCTATAACATCACCACGTATTTTGCTAAGAAGAATAAAACTTAAGCCAATCAATATTATATTTTGAAGAATTTTAAGGCTAAACTGACTCATTGTGAGAGTCATTAATTACTCATTTTTACCACCTTGTCCACAACACAGCAAACATAGTATTTCTCTCCCACAGCCATGTGCTCCCTCCTCAAAGCAAAACAGCCGCGCCATTTTGCTGGTTTACAGAGTGACTAATGCCTTTGGCAACTGTAATGTTCAGGCTGCATCCACTGTGGTCAGATGCATCACTGCTTCTCCAGCCATGTCAAAAACTGATCACTCAGCTGATTTTCTTCACACTCCGAGAACCACGTAAGACGTCATTGAAACCACTGCTATACTGTAAAACGTGTACAGTTAAAACAGTCTGATGATGATATAGCAGGTGCACTGATAGCAAGAACAAAGGCAGATCAACAATAGAAAAGATGGACATATAAGGCTCATCATTTTCAGTTTTTAAGCATCTGTAGGTGTAGATCTAAAGTGCTCAGGGAGTGTTTTCTATACCAGAGGACACTGTTCAGCTGCGTTCGCTTCTGTATTGTCGTCTCTAGATCAGAGGACTGACCACAATATGAAGGAAAGAGAAAACACTACCGCCTAGGTCACATCCCCTGTATATTTTCTGCAATTTCAAGGTTTTTGTAAGTAGCCACTAATTTCACTTTTAATACTTGTGGACCTCTGATCTGCAAAATGAAGTAACTATTAAAAAAACCATTAGTGAGCGCCACAGTTGCATATTCCTTCCCTACTACGAACACACAGACTGCAGTTTGTTTTCACTCAATCCCACATGCAACATCTTGCAAGTGAAAACACTCTCTAGAGCACCAAATGTGGACTAATGCACCAGTGCTGTTTTTAAGAATATCTTCAAGAACCAGTGGGTTGTAGCTGAGAGACAGTGAGCACTGGACAATGTTGGTCTGGATGTTTCCACTAGATTTAAGATATTTTATGCTTTATGCAGTTAGTCCACACAAAGCCAACAGAGTACACGTCCCATTCATATAAAGGACATATGGCTGGGAGTCATTACCTCAAATCTTGGCTGCAGGTGAAAATTCTGATCTATTTCTAATTTAAGACGACAATGAAAATAATGAGCCCCACACAAGTGTGTTTGATTTTGTACTGAAAGAAAGAAATCCTGGTATTCAACAACATGGGCCATATGTTGGTTATTATGATAATGGGATCATGCTACTAAGAAATTTTTGCAGCAAAAAGTATGTTTGTTAATGACAGACTTGGAACATCCAAATGTGTTTACAAATATTAGTGTTTTCAGAAGTGTTACTGTAACAAATCTGAAGCTCTGTGTAATATATTAGCACTGGGGAAAATCCCAATAGCTCCATGTTTGGGATGCTGCATCAGTAATAATATCTAAACCAAGGAGATTCTAAAACATATGAATGTTTGTTTAAATTTTGGTTTTGACTATATATAAAAGAACAATTATGACAGTAATATAGTATAGTGAGTCATCTTAATTATCTGTCCTGTTGCACCGTGTTTAAACTGATTTAGAACCAGAAAGCTTCTTTGAACATGTTTTAGCCGCTTTTGGTTCAACTCACAGACAAAACAATGAAAAGGTTTAAGTTGTGTGTATATTTATGCAGCTTTAGAGAAATGACCTGTGATATTTTCAGTGCTCTATTCTTACCATGACCCTCTTGAAAAATACCAGAATTTTCTTTTAAGGATGTTGAACTGATTTACCTGCAGATGTATGACAGAAACAGTGCAAAAAAGAAATCAAACCCACATGTATCCTGCTACATGTGCATTGCAGCCCTGTGTCATCATCCAGGACAATTGGGAGATTAAGAAGGCCCTATAATATGGAATATAGTCCTATCTTTAGTTAAACATGTAAGTCTATAACCCTTTTTTTTTAGATGTGCAGGGAGTAGTGCATCTTCATGGCAGGAAAAGATAAGCTGCACATGGTAAGCTCTTTGTTGTTTGTTGTAATGGGAGGCACTTCAGTCAATTCTAAATGAGAAGGGGTTCAAGGCACTAGAAACTAATTTTAGATATATCTATGAAATTTGTTCAATATTACTGCTATCCTTCTGGAAACTGTTTAAAAGCCAAATAAAAAATGGGGTCACAATTCACATGAAATGATCCCATGCACTCCACCATCAAAGCTTTAAATAAATGAAAAAGGAGGATGTCATTTATGAAATGTCTTTTAAAAAAAAAAGAGAGAGAGAGAGATCATCGAATATGTCTCTAGTGCTTTTTTTTTCCTTGTTTTTTTTTTCTTTTTCTTTTTTTTGTAGATTTGTCCCCTCTGGCAGTTTGCTCCGTCATGCACCGTATCTTGTCGTTAGCTTGACAATGAGGAGAATCACCATCTCCCAGCTCCTGAGGTCCCTCCAGAACTGCAAGCAATTTAATACTGACGTCATGCATTGAGTATACGTAGCTATACCATAGCTAATTAGGCCATAATGCTATTTTGACATGCCATGATCTTCGAAAAAGAAGTGTTCCTGTTCCCTTAGTACTTTAACATTCAACACTTAAATGCTTTGAAATAAATTAAACAATAATAAATAGCCAGTGCACTTTTGGTGAAAACAAATTTGAGAAAAAACAGCGATCCAGGAAAGGATGATGAGGGTTGAAGAAGAAAAAATTAAAATGAGGTAATGCCTTATGCATGCCAATATAAGAGAGAAGAGAGTCTCCACATGCGTATTCCAAGCTGTATATAAAGGAGCTTTGCATTGCATCATACAGGGAACCTCCAGCCGACCTTTAGCAGCAGCAGCAGTGCAGATAATCTTCCACAAGGCCCAGCACACTTCCTGTTATTTTCTGATAAGGTGCCTGAAAAGCGAACATGTCTTGAGTTTTTCAAAAACTTCCCTGGATGTGCCGTGTAAAAACTTGTCCAAAATACTGGTCAAATCCCGATAAATCCGTCAGTTGTCCATTGATGTGTTCTTTAAATCTCACTCGGGCTTGTTTAGGTTTCACTTTGTATCCTGAAATGTATGTCTATATTTAACACAACCTGCTGAGTATCAAGGGGACTTTTTGATAAGTTACTGTGTCAAGTTTGTCATTTTCTTGTCATCAAGGTTCCTGTTGGTTTTGATTCATGTATCACGTAAACATCTTGTGTAAAGACAAATGTGTTTTTAAAGACTTTACAATTTTGTGAGAACTTCTTTTAGTATCCTTAAGTTACAGAAAAATCTTGTTTGATATCATTTTATGCCTTGAATAAAGCTCTTTAAACAGGCATGGATTTTATTTTTTGCTGTCTAAATTCCCTTACAGTTACTGAAATTTACACAAAAAACTCACTCAGTAACATGTTTTAATGAAGTGGATCAGTATCAACTACGTTTTTCCATCAAAACAAGCTTTAAAGTCTAATGCTATTCCACTCTAGTCCAATGTCTTTGGCCAAAACTAAGCTTCAGCTGTATTAAACAGAGCAGACTGGGACTAGTATTAATATCAAAGATATACTCAAGCATTTTCACTTAAAAATACTTAAAAGTCAAATTTTAGGAGAATCTGTGCAAAACTGCTTGATATATTCTAGTCTTGGGCCCCTGGATTTGTGTTCAGTTAATGCAAACTGATAGTGTTTGTTACAACTTCATAGTCTCTTACCCTGTGATTCCATTATGACGACACCATTTTTTGTGCAAAGCTGCTCCGTAGCCACAGAGGACACTGTTTTACTCAAATGTTTTAACCTACAGATTAACAAGTAAATTAAGATGTGAAAATCCTGGACCCTTACTGTAAGACATATTTTGAGTAGATTAGATTGTTTTTGGGTGGAAATTCCTAAATTGAGAGAATAACTTATCAAAAACATTCCCCTGATACCTGCTGACATCTTTGCCAAATGCATGTTCATAACTGAGCCTCTACTCTGATCAGTTTGTTGTACGTGATATGAAGTCTTCTTTTGGATGAATCAATGAAAAAAAAAAATGCACCAATGAAGATAAAGCGTCCAAGTATTTCTACAATATTTACACTGGTGCATGGGCGCCGCCTCACACATCGGTGAGCAGCTTCCCCTTATTCACACAGTTCTGGCTGGGAGCCGTGCAGTTGGCAGTCCTAAGGTTTGCTTCCCTAAAGTTATCAATGCTGTTGTTCATGTCCTCGTCTATCTCCATGTATTCTGACTTGCTGACAACTGAGGAGCTGCGGCGGCTGGAGTTGGTCTCTGATGCCAAGTTCTGGTTGCTGACATTGAGCAGCTGGGCCTGCTCCTCGCCCTCTGTCTCCCGATGGTAGAAATAGTTAAAGTTGGAGACAATGACAGGCACTGGCAGTGCGATGGTCAGTACACCGGCGATAGCGCACAATGAGCCCACGATCTTGCCTCCGATGGTCACGGGGTACATGTCCCCATAGCCGACGGTTGTCATAGACACCACAGCCCACCAGAACGCATCCGGGATGCTAGTGAAGAATGACTCTTTCTCCTCAGCCTCAGCAAAGTAGACAGCACTGGAGAACAAAATCACACCAATGAAGAGGAAGAAAATGAGCAAGCCCAGTTCCCGCATGCTTGCCTTTAGAGTTTGCCCCAAAATCTGGAGCCCCTTGGAGTGTCGGGATAGTTTAAAGATCCTGAACACCCTCACCAGACGGATTACCCTGAGAATGGCCAAAGATGTGGCCTGTTCACCTCCACCCTTCCCCTCCCTGTTTTCCTGGTCATCAGCCAGCTCCGTTCCAAGCGTGATGAAGTAAGGGATTATAGCCACAATATCAATAGAGTTCATCATGTTTTTAAAGAATGCTGCTTTACTGGGACAGGCAAAAAACCGGACTATCAACTCAAAGGAAAACCAGATGATGCAAAGTGTCTCCACGATAAAGAAAGGGTCAGTGAGAACATTTGGTTTATAAAATATGGTGCTGTTCCCCACAATCTGCGTCCGGTCATTGGGATCCTCCTTCAGCTCAGGTAAGGTTTCCAAACAAAATATGACTATTGAAATAAGAATAACCATCACTGAGACAATGGCGATCCCCCGAGCAGGCCCTGAGCTCTCTGGATGCTCAAACAGGAGCCAGATTTGCCGCTGGAATTCCTTCTCTGGCAGGGGGCGCTCCTCCTCCCGAATAAACCCTTCATCTTCTCTGAATTTCTCCATAGCCTCTGCACCCAATTCATAAAACTTTATCTCTTCTGAGAACATATCCAGTGGCACATTGACTGGTCTCCTCAACCGGCCCCCAGACTGGTAATAATACAAGATGGCATCAAAACTGGGTCGATTTCGGTCAAAGAAATACTCATTTCGTAAGGGGTCAAAGTAGCGCATCCTCTTCTTGGGATTCCCCAAAAGGGTGTCAGGGAACTGAGCAAGGGTCTTCAACTGGGTCTCAAAGCGGAGCCCTGAGATATTGATGACCACTCGCTCACAGCAGTCGTGGTCGTCGTGGTCGTCGTCGGGCGGGTAGGGGTCCTGCGGGTGCCCCGGCAGGGTGGAGGTCTCATCCATGTTTTCTGTGGACACCACAGTCATCCTTCCTGGTGGGTGGAGGACAGGAAGAGGAAGTGGTGTGAGGTGGAGGTAGTAGATCAGAGTGAAGAGGCTCCTACTGAGGCCAGGAGCTGTGCAGAGCCTCCCTGCCCATCATCATCAACATCATCATCATCATCCTTGAGCTGAACATATTTTCTCAGCGATGCTTCATGTGTCACCTGGAAAAAGGCAAACACTACATCTTACAAACATCCAACATATTCATTTTCACCTGCCTTAACTGCTCTCTGACTGTCAGTATGAGTCTGAAAAAAGAAAAACACATCATGCAGTACAGTACAGTATCCTGTGCTGCATTTGCTGTATTTTTTACCGCATACATCAGTATTCAAGTTTGCAGTCCCGCTGCGTTCCTTCTCTGCGCACATCTGGACCCACCGTCTCCTCTCAAACATAAACTATCCTCACATCAGATCAACACCTTACACCTTCATACTGATCAAATACTCATTAAATACAGAAGGTTATTTGGTTAAAGATTGAATTGCTAATTACCTGTCATGAGTTTCAGAGCAGCAGATGGCAGGAATGTCCTCACTGTGCGCACCTTTTCCCGGCCACCCACCACAACTTGGCTTTAATACTGATATCGTTTTACAGTATCGCTGAAATATTAATAGACTATGTTGTCTTGGTCAACATCCGTATCCTCTTGGTGTAGGTTTTCAGCGTCGATCGGAGCAGCCCGTCGGAGGAAGAGGAGGAGGAGGAAGAGGCTTCAGACGACTCTGAACCGCAGCTCAGCAGCAAAAATCTTGACGGACAATTTATTAAAATCATGCTGGAAAATACAAGAGGATCAGGTCAGAGGCTGAAGTAGAAATGCAGCCGGATCAAGCTCCCAGTCTGATGGAGAGAACTGGGAGGACTGGACACTGCAGCATCAGCAGAAACAGCGGCTCTCTCCTGTTATTCCGCTGCGGGGGATAAAAAATAAATAAATAAATAAATAAAAATAAAAATGCGGAGGCCCCTCCAGGAAAAGAAAAACGATTTTAGGATCCTGGACTATAAGCGACAGAGAGAGCGGATCCGTCTCGGGTAATTTGGAAGCATATTGCAGGATTTTATGTGGAGGGAGAAAAAGAAGAAGTCAGTGAAGGAGAGAGGGAGGGGTTTGAGAGTGAGTGAGTGAGTAAGAGTGAGGGGAGTGAGTGAGAGAGAGAGAGAGAGAGGGGGGGGGGGGTTCGACGCAATGCAGACAGACTGTAAAACACAGTTGGCACTACAGTACATGTGTATCTGCAAACCACCTCCGGAACCAAACAATACAGCAGCGTCTCAACACTCAGCTGCACGATCATGTGATTTTAATCAGTGCAATAAAATAAAAGCTTCTGGGAGGATGGTGCATGATCCCACCGCTGAAGGAAAACACATCCTCACACATAGTTGCGGAGTCGATTCACTGCATCGTGTTACGTAACCGTGTTCTTCAATGCATCCCAAACACTGATCAGAAATGAACTTCTCCTGCCTCCCACTTTGAGGTTGGACTGGAGGAATCTGCAGCACAGGAGCGGGAAGCGACTCCAGTGGTGTCCCGTCATTTGCCGCTGAGCAGTTTGCGACAGTCGGGCTTGCACGTTGGTGTAAATATTCCGGTGTTGCCATGGTAACAGGGAAAAACCAATACTTTATTTCAGTCCCGTGTGAAACTGTATCAATATATTATTAGCTGATAGGGATTTGTGTGGATGCCTTGCTCAGATAGAATATGAAATAAAAATAAACTTAAAAATCTGAAGTATCCATATCCTTATGTTTAATTCACTGTGCCAATTGCAACATCCTACCCCAAAAAAGCAAAACGTATAGAATTTATATTCTGAAATATAATTATAATATGAAATATTCGCTAACTTTTTTCATAAAGTCAAAACAGTTACCAACTCTATCAAATATTTGGGATTTATTTTATGTGTCACACTTACTTGGGAAATACTTCAATTTTTGACAGAAAACCAAACATAAAATGATGCAATGAGATTAAGCCCTCGAAGGAATAATCCTTTAGCCTAAAGCAGGAAGTATTTGCAAAACAGTCATAATACCACAAAGAAATAATATAATTATACATATAAAACTAGCTTCACCCATAAAGACCCAAATATCCACCATGTACCACCTACTGATATAAACTGTTTAATATCTGTTGATTCAATAATCCTATCAATACATGCAAATAATTGGTGTACAACACAGTTTGTCGTCTCTTCATGGTCATCAGGCATTTGGACATTCAGAGGCTCTGTAGTTCCCGTGGAAACACTATCATC
>JAPTGW010000005.1:14064239-14074449 GCA_029814545.1 Apogonichthyoides opercularis
TGCAGCTAATTTTCCTTTTCCCCACCTTCGGAAACTTTAATTTGAGGGGGCAGGATGTTTGTACTACCCCCCCCTCCCCCAAGAACCCGGCCTGGATCGGCCCGATCTCATGACCAAATCCCATCCGATCTTTTAAAAAAATGACAGATCGGCAGCCGATACCAATCTTTACATCGGATTCCGACATCCCTAGTTAAAACATGGGTCATTTGTTTCTAGTCAGAACCATTTCAATGCAACACAAAACAATGGATTAGCTGATAGCAGAAGTTTCTTTCATAAAAACCCAAGTTACGATCAGACAACAGTAAAATTTGTAATGATCGTGTCATAATGCAACCTTTATTTTTGCACGTTTTTGTCTCGTTCAGTGAGTTTTAGTGCCAAGAGAAATGATACTTCTACTGTTGGATCAGCTTAGTGCTACAAAGTCTGTCTCATTGCTTTGTTGTTTTATGAAATTATTCATGACATCCACTGGTCTCAGACTGTTAGCTTGTTTTACATATTTGCCCATTTAAGTGGTTGTTGTTGAAATTGTGTTGTTGTGCTGTCTGAAAATTGGTTTTATTGGCCTTTTACCTGACGTATACAGGTGTTAGTAGTATTACAATGACAACACACATGAAATAGTGGCTGCCCCCAGGTGTAACAGGCTACAGCAGGTAAATGGAAATCCCAATTGCGCAAAATAATCCCAGTTCACTCAAGAATTGTAATAGACCAAGCCCACAGCATAAATTAATTAGTCCATAGTAACAATATCCTTCTGTTAACATCAAGCTGTTCCAAAAAAACAACAGATGTCAGTCCATGTTCTGACATTAGACAAACTTAAACAGTCTCACCAAGACAGGTCATATATAAGAGTATACACTGACACTCTAATGCACTGGACCTAACGCAAACTGATGGCATGTCTGACAAACATAACTTACACACTTTAAATACACTGAACTACAGAAAAAATGAACTGACAAGAGACAGCTATTCGTTGGCATCACTGCTCTTGTTTCTAACACTGGGCAACAATCACATTAAAATCCTCATTAAAAACAACAGCAAACACAAGAAGAGTGTACTGTACTGAATATTTTTGCAGCCGAATTAAATTTCCTGATATCTTCTCATAGAGTCTGGTCATGTGGTCGATCTCCGCCTGTCACAGCAACAATGGACAATAAATCCATTTAAATGCAAATCAAACGTGTCCCGAGTCTAATTTTCTTGGTGTGACACAGAGCTCACTGGAATGTGACAACAGTAGCTGCTGCGGGAAATATCCACGAGCAGCGCTGAGATGATCAACCCATTTATTGACTAGTCAACAACTATGATAAGTAATTAAACATGTTCAAGATGTTTAACAAGAACATCTACAATGTTAGCTCATGCAAAAAGGCCCCTCCATGTCATGTTAAGGCGAAGACACACCAACCTGATTTTCGGCGATCGGACGTCATCAGGCAGGCGAGGTCGGTGACATGCGTCTGGTTAGTGTGTTCTGTGCGATCGGCCGTCATTAATGCCGTCACCAGTCTTTTCAGCCGATTCAACATGTGTAATTGTCCACTACCTGTCATTCAGTCAGACCAATCTAATTGCTGGAGGGATAGCCCTTGGCTAGTGAATCAGTGAACGAGAAGTTTACATGTGAATACAGCTACGACAAGGTACTTCACACTGTTATCGTCTTCTATAATAGGCCATGCACTGCTCATATCTGAATGAGTGCCAGTCAATGTTACCTATGGACTTCATTCATTCCATGAAGTGAACACTGTTAGCATTGTTAGCATAGTGTGATTTCTTCTAAGTTTTCACCTGCAACATCTTTCTTCTTCCACAAGAAACCCAAGAGCTGACAACACCAGTATCTTCTCATTACATTCAACAACTACAACAACAATCCTTCTTTACTACTCAACACTCTCTGCTGACAACAATGACTGACGACAGCAAGCTCTGTGTTTAAAGAGAAGTTCCATCATTTTCCAGTTTTATGTCTCGCGCAAGCGCAGAACATACACTCCAGTCAGTAGTCGATTTGGTGCGTTCTTCACACTTTGACCGTTTTGCGGAGACGGGAACCAACTGATCAGTTGGGCTACCTTTTTGGCGATCGGCAGTCGGGTTGGTGCGTCTTCGCCTTTACTTGATTCTTCAGGTAGATTTCCTGCCTTTTTCCAAGTTTCTGTTCCTGTGAGGTTCAAAGTTGTTCAGACAGTTTTTCTGATTTTATCCTGTCTTCTAAAGTCTTCCAAAATGTTACCCCTAATCTTAGATGTCTGAAAAAATGTGATAGTTGCAGCCATATCTGGATTAGAGACAAATCCACAAATCCATTTCCTCACCACCAGCTTCAGTGTCTCAGGCTCCTGACGTTTCATATTTGAGGGTGTGGGCTGATGGGAAATGGTGTTCATAACCTTCAAAGACCAAAAGCACCACCTCATCTAAAATGTTTAATAACTTGTGAACCGCTAATCATATCAATGCATGAAAATAATTCAGGTAAAATGCAATTTCCCAGTTTTTCAGCAGCATCAGATATATAGATACTTATTTAGGCATTCAAAGTCTTTGTAGTGAACATGAAAAGATTTATCTTCTGTGACACTGACTGACTCGTAAAATGCGTGTGACTGAACAAATAAAAGTGGTTTTAGACACTTTATTTTTATGTTCAGTTAATTATATACTTGGCTGAAAAGGCAACTTTTTCTTCCGTTTTTTTATTTTGAAATAATAACCTTTGCATTTAAACTAAAAATCTACATGATCAGTAAATTTAATATAGGAAATACCTGGTTTTCACTGAAAAATGCTAAATGCAGAGGATAATATTTTAATAAATGATGATGTGGTGAAAAACTTTGCAGTCGCTACAGAGGGTCTAGGTCTTTAAAGTTTTACAGCCAGAAAAACATAAATACTACCTTTTTAAAATGCAATAATTATTCTAAAACTAATGAAATGAGGATCGCCCCATTCTCTAATAATGTGGCTTTGGAACATTAATTTACTCGTTTAATTTACTTAAATCAATGAAGTTTTAATGCTACTGAAAGTTCAGTTTCCCCTTCGTCTTTAGGACATTTATGAGATGTCAAGGATTGAAAATGGTATGTGGGAAAATTAAGGATGAGCTGTGTTGACTGAATAAACAGAGAGAAACTTTTATTCAACAGAATTGGCCGCCATCCTTTTTTAAAATCGATCAAATAGTTAAACCAAATTACTGTGTTTCTTCACATCTTCATTTCTGTTTTGTAGGAGGCAAGAAAATGACAGGAAATCACAGGACCAGCTTCAAATTGTGCTGAAAACTTAATGGAGATGGATAAACAAACCAAGTGCCCAGAAGATATTTAACAAAGTAAAAGCCAAAACAGAAACAGAACTGTGAGCCGAGCCTGCTGTGAGTTTCCAGTTATCATCATCATCACTGAGATTTCAATCGGCGGTCTTTGCTAATTGGGTTTTCAGAAGTGACAGAGCCACAGATGAATGGAGTTTGATAAAAGATGTGAAGTCTGGGATGGAGGGATTGAAGCTGCTCTTTTTCCCCTCCATCTTTAACCTGTTTGAGTCCGAGACGCAGAGCGAGGACACGTTGAAATGTCTTTTTATTACACGTTAAATACCATGTCAGCTCAGCTCAGCTCATGTCAGTCTCTGATCTGAGACTGAAGCTGTGTTTGTTCACAGACTAAAAGCAGCAACAGAGGGTTTTGTGACTTTATTTCACTTCTGCCATCAGACAGATATGTTGCTATAGAGACTCCATCAGCCCACACAGCAGGGGAGCTGCAATGTAAATGAAAACAACAATAAAAGAAGTGAAGAAGAACTCTAACGTGCCTGTGAATCCTCCTGAGGGTTTGTTAAATGTTCACAGCTCTACCTCCTTTAATAAAAGATCACTTTGTGTTGCAGCGTCGTCTGTATATGTGTGCCCACTCGTTCCATTACTAAGCCTCCAGCCGCTTCTTGTCACTTCTCATCAGCCTCAGGGAGAGGAGGGGATTCACCTCGCCTTCGACAGCGGTGACGCAGCCCAGCAGGCGAGGGGCAGCAGCAGGTGATGTGCTTATTCTGAAGGGAAATCTGTTATTGGAGAACTGTGACTTATGGATTTTAGGTGGTTCTGGTTCATTTTTATATCACTTAGAAACAGTTACAGGTTTTTATCTGTATTTTGAATTTAGAATGCTAATAAAAACTAAAAGCAAGTACAAAAAAATGGAAGACAGACAGCACATACATCATTCTGAGTTATAGAGACAATATTTACTGGATGTCCTTGTCATCTAGGAGACACCTTCACATTGTCTTGTCATCTCTAGGGTACTTCTATCCAAATTATCACCCTCTTTAACATCCGCACTTCAGCCCAGAGTTTATCGTCATATCGACCCAGGTCACAGGAGAGGGTTGGATTAAAAACTGCTCACACCAACTCCGAACTAGTGAAGACTGGTTCCTGGTATTTTGCGCCACACCACTGGAATAAACTGCAGTCTGAAAGTAGATACTATCATTTAAGCACAGCTGCTGTAAACCTCTACTAGTCTTTCCCTTTTTTTAAACAACACTTGCAAATGTTTCAACTAGTGTTTTTGACTGTGTGTACGAGTGTGCGATTGTTGCCCTGTTGGACTGAATCACGTTATGAATGTATATGTTGTACTCCAGTTTGTCTTCCAAATGAGAAGTTGATTTCAATTAGATATCCTGATTAAATACAGAATAAGGAAAGAAAATTATTCTGATTCAGGATATTACTGCTTTAATAAGGTTGATAATTATTTTACTTTTTGCCTGTTTGCAGCAGGAATATAGGTGCTTTGCAGATATGAACATACAGTTAAGTCAGGTTAGCTTGTTGTTTCTTTATTCAAAGTGCAGGATTATTAAATTTTTTCTGACTCATTGTTCCTGATCATTTTCATAAATCATTTCCCATCATCCATCCTACATTTTTTTTGTTAGTTTTTCTGGATTTCTTTTAAGTTTTAAAAAGTTAATTTAGGAATTTGTTTAATCATTATGAATGCAACTTAAGATTTAGTTCACATCCATACTGGCAAAAATGTATGAAGGATATAAAAGACATAAAACAATTATCTGAAGAAGAAAATTAATGAATTCACATTTACTTAAATGTTTGTTAAAACACTTTTAGGCTTGAACTGAGAGGCACACTATGTATTTCTATAACTAAGTATCTTTCAATTAAATCAATAGCCATAAAAAAAACATTTGGTGACATTTAAATTACATTAGTTCATTCTCGTGAAATAACCAAAATTATTCATTAATGTCTTCTTAAAAAGGGGGACATGACAACATTATCAAGTGATAAAGTGAAATGGAACAGTGAATACATGGCAGATTTCCCTGTATTTCAGCATTGGATATAATCTAAGGCCCAAGACATAATCTGTTTAAGAAAATGTGGATTTTACACTTTTTAAGGAGTTATGTAGTTCTTTATGGTTTTTATGGACTTCTTTATACATCATTTACTTACATTGCTTGTAATTACATGATGAACACTTCAGTAAAATATCATCCAACGCTAACTTTAAAGTAATGTCTACAAAAATTCTGAGCAGGTAGACCAGCCTCCTCTATTTTAAGTGTTTGGAATTTTATGTTCTGAGCTGCCAGTGCACAGAGATAATACCAACGTGTTTATATGTTTGGGGTTGCCTTAGTATAAAGACTGTCAAGAATTCCAACTAATTTCCTCTAGTAAATGTGTTTTTTGCCAGTGAACATTGTAAGCATCTTGGATCTACTCTGCTGTGAAAACCATGGCTGAGCTGCCTACATGAGGCCAAACCGAATGACCAGCTAAAGCAGAGATGATGCGAACATCACTGTGAAGTCACTCACAGACGCTGCTATATTGAAGACATTTAACCAAACTGACTCATTTTCAATGGGAGCGGCGAGTATTGAAGCAGCAACAATCACAAACGGCTGAAAGGTCAGAGTCTATAAAAGTGAAGTCAAGAACAAATTACACAGTTTGCGTCTACTGATTGTGAACTCCTAATCAGAGCTAATGCAGGATGAGAAATGGTACAAAGAACAGCAGGAGATGTTATTGGTGCTAATTAAATGGCCAGTTAAGTATCTGTATGTGCAGCTCTGTACAGCCCTCTGTCATCCACAACGAAGGTATTTCCACACGGATGAGACAACAGAAAAACAACCGACTTATCACGGCTCACAATTACACATTCTTTTTATGTTGTATTAAGTAGGAAAGCAACTGGTCAGGTGTTAACAAAAGGTATGCTATTTTAAAATACATGTACATGTCGTCGATGAAAAGACTAAATTAATATATAGAAACCGCACATTTTCTTCACGACTCTCCGCTCACATTCCGCCTCGCAGTCATAAATAGCCTCACATATGGCCACGGCAACAGACACTTTATTAATTCAGCCTCGACTTGGCAGTGTGGAGGGGAGCTGAGAGCACTAGACCAGGACTAGAGGGGGTCCGAGAGAATCCAACTGGCCTCTGGGAAGCTGCAGTGCCAGGGTCGGCGGCAGAGAAAACAACCGTTTAACATGTTGGATTAGCTGGGATTAAGGACATCTGTTGAGCAAAATGAGATGCTTCTGTTGGTTTTAGCTTTCCTGCTGCGACGGCAAAGAAAGAAGCAGGAGGGAGGAGAAATTAGAAGTCAAATGTCTCAACGTTACCGGAGGACGGGGTATTATAGCTAGAAATGTGCTCATACCCTTTGGCCTTACATATATACAATGTTTCTAACCCTGTTGGGAGGTGCTTAGATGGTACTGTAAGATACCAACTTACTTTTAATGTCCTATTAATTATTATTATTTATTTTATTAATGACCTGTTCAGCAATCTTTTATTCATTTCGGGCAAAGTGTCAAATGTATGTGCTCTAACGATGACTTTTTTTTTTTTACTTTTAGTGCAAAAAGAAACAAGGATGTTCCCTCCCAACTGTTCTTTTTGTTTCAGTAAACTACCTGCCAGTGTATTAAAAAAAATAAAAAACAAAAATGTGTGTTACATCACTTTATGCTGCTATATTTCATTATTTATAAACAAAAGTAATGACTCCCATCAATCCATCCTCAATATACTGTATCAATAATTAGAATTTTTACTATTTTGGAAATATTTTCAAATTTTATAACAATCAAAACATGTTGAGAAATACTAAGAAACATATTTATTAATTTATTTCAGACGTGTGACTGAATTATAACATACCTTCAAAAATTAGCAACTTTCTCGACTTTCCTGTTTGCCCACACTCATGATAAAGGCTGATTTCTACAGCGCAGAATCAGGTTGGATCATCCATGAAAATCCAAAGGATGAGACATTTCTACTCATTACCAAGTGCCCCAGTGCTTCCCTTCAGGCTCCTACAGCAGTAACAATGTGCAACGTTGAGTACTTAACTTAGAAATGGAGTCTGCTAAGAAACGATACAGACTCAACACAAACGCCATGTGTCATCAATACTGAGGATTTTCCAAATGTTACAGACAAAATTTATAAACACCGTCTTCTAAAACGTCTGATAGAACTCCCTATTCCACAAAAGATCTGCAGTCCACATCTAACAAACCTTCAGGAAATGAAGCTGAGAGAAGCAGCATTTCATCACAACCAGTCTATTAGGCAACGAGCCCTCCACCTGTGATTTGTACAGTTAATTTTTTAAAAGTACAGCCAAAAATATGGTGCACAGCTTGCTCAAAGCCATGCTAAATATCAATATATTGTTCTCTTTCCTTGTCACAGTCTAATTTTGCCTAAATCCATCTATTTTTTGCAAAAATTAAGTGAATCATGAATGAACTCTAGAGGGTCCCTGGACACGGCGGCACATCCTGAAGACATACGTAATTTAAGATGACATGGCAGCAAGACAGAGCCTCAGCAAAACTCCATTTTAATTTGTGTGGAAAGTGCAGATGTCAAACCAAAAACTCTGAAGTCAACTGTGTTGAAAGCACATGTAAAACCAAATTTATGAGACACAATAAAAACATAATTTTTCGGCGATAGTGTCATTATATTTGTTCAGTGCAGGTAGAGATGGTAAAAACGGGCTACTAAGTGAATTTCTTTCAAGCAGGAAGTGCTTGCAAGAAAGAAAACATTGCCGCATTCCTATTGGTGGAAAAGTGCATTACATGGACCAATCAGAGATGTCCATACTATGCCGTGCATAATCTAACTAATATAACTTCTACCTAGTCATCTCCATCTTATATCAATTTTGACTTAATTTGTAATTCTCGTCACTGAAAAGTGACCAGAATTGTATTATTTTCCCCTATTAATTTATTATTTTCATTATTTAATTATTTATTTCTAAACTACTTTTGCACATTTGTACATGGCTAAATAAATGTTCTAAGCTTTTAAAATGTTGTTTGTGTAATGAACAGGATCTGACAATACACTCCACAACACGCATCACTTTTACGCCCGCCAGATTATTACACACCGTTTTTTTTGTTTGTTTGTTTGTTTAATACTATATAAAAAATACTAATATACAATTGTTTACCATGCTAACTTTTCATGCAATATATTTAGCAGTATTGGGATACATGGTGTATATTGGCCTTGGTGGCACTGGTTAATAGTCATCTTGCGTAAGTTTGATGATTGAATTCCAAAAAGTGGCACAAAAATGGAATTAAATACAGTAAAATTCTGAAAATAACATGATAGTATGGGCATCAGCCAAACTGTTATTTCAAACATTGTATTTCACAAGCTACATCCATCCCTTTACATTTAAGATTATTTATTAAGGAAGACTATGCACTTTTTTGGCACAGATTAAAGTACTCTTCAGAGCTTTTGCATTCTGGTAGTAAATAACATGTCATTTTACTACACTTGGAAGACAATTTTAACATCAGGATACTAAAACTAACTCTTTTTATATTTTCTGAAATTCTATACAATTTTTTTTTTTTTAAATGCAATCATGTTGACCAAAGCCTAGATATGTGTTGATATTCAACATTAATTGACGTAATATTTATTCTTCAAGGATTTACTTTTTAATGTCATTTTTTAAATTAATCTGAAAAAAGCCATAGTTTGACCAAGTTGACATCTTTACTTGACATTATTTTTAGTTATTTGCTACTTGTAAAATTAAAACTGTTACGAAAAGAAAAGCAATGTAACTTACAGCTTGACATATAGATCTGTCATTAAAGTCTAATGTGAAGGTTTGATCTGATGGTGTAACGGCTTCTTCAACTCTGAGCAGTGACAGGTCTGATTACTAGAACTGACGAGGAGAGGGACAGCTGGCTTTCCTGCAGAGGTACGGATGACAGGAGAATGAATGGATGGGATGGGGAAGAGAGGGGAGGGGGGGGATGAGGTAGGGCCTGTTTGTTGGGGACTCTGCAGAGGGAGGAGGGGCTGAGCTGGAGGCCAGCAGATGGACCCCTGCAAACAATAGAAGCAGACAGATGCAGCCACAAAGAGCAGCTACCAAACACATATGAAACTGAGAAACACTTCAACGTACAAAAAAACAAAACAAACTTGGAAACAAACTCTTCAACCAGAATACTGAGCTGCACTTCCTCAAACAACCACCAGGGCCACCAGTAACCCTCAAACTTATATTATCATTTATATGTATTGCATCTTAAACAGTAAAATGTAGTCTAAACAACTACAGTTTCACATTTTCAACTTACTAAAAAGCCTGTAAAATAAGGAAAATAATTCAAGAGAAGAGAAAATAAGTTGCTGCATCCACAAGCAACAAAAACCTGAGAGTTTCATTGTATATCAAGACTAAAATCAGGCTACATTTTCACATCTAGAAATACACTTTGCAAGTCTGTGTTGGGGAAAGGACTGAGAATTGTTGGTTCTCAAGTCAAACCATTTATTTAATTAGTAGCAGTTTGTGATTTAGTCTGGTTCAGAGAGTCATAAAAGATTCTACTTTTAAGACCTGATGTAGTAAGTGAGGGATAAATACACACGTAAACAGAGGTCACATCTATGTATGAAAAGGGAGCAGTCTTTGCTGTTATTCCAGCAGAAAAGACTCATTCATGTTTTGCACCTTTAATATAGTCTTCTTTGTTTAAGATTTGGGCTATAATAGTTACTTTACTATAAATTAAACTCATCAATGTGAATAAACCAC
>JAPTGW010000005.1:14978242-14988730 GCA_029814545.1 Apogonichthyoides opercularis
ACAAAAAATGTTTTTTTTCCCTAGCAATCACTAAGAAAAAAAGACTAAATTGAAGCAAAAGGAAGTCCATTTCCCTCCCTTCAGTGCCAGCAATACAAAAGAAAGGAACATGCATAAATAAACAATTCCTCAACAGTTACATAATTTTATAGTACAATTATATTATTTTACATTAGAAGGCTTTTTAAAAGTCGCCAGAGACAGACTTATACAATTTCACAAACTTATTTTACTTCAGTTCTCATTTGACATATCTCAAAAACAAACTACCCTCTTAGCGTATAATTTGGTTAATTTAATAAAAATTTCAATACAAAAAGGAAGGCTTTTGTTTTTAACTATAAAATATATTTGCACTATTTTCAACTATACAATATCTAGAAATTTCAGGGAGAATCCCATAAAAAGTGAATTAATAGGCTCGTAATAACCAACTTTATTTATTTCTGTCAATGCTCTATTGTGAGTTTCAATTATAGGTTCTAGGGTTGTTTTATACACACTTTCCCAAACCTCAACACACTATATGGCTTGTACAGATACACAGGCATTTCTTGCTCAATGGACATATTTAGACAGTTTATATTTATATTATATATTCTATGTGATTTCTAACAGAGCATATGATCTATGTTATTTAATCATGAAGTGATAAAACAGGTTTTCATTGTAGCACACATTGAATATAACAGTCCATGTAAGTGGATAAACTTGCTGTTATTACAATACATGTCTAAACTGGTCCCTGTGGTTCTCAGAAGTCACTACAACTTAAACTTTAATGTTTCTTGTTTTTATTTTATTAGGTTTAACAGTGCATGAGGTTCTTTGCTGAAATATAAGTCTAATGTAGTGGCGGTGTAACACATTAAAACAGCCTGGTTCGTTTTAATATAAAGGCTGAGAATCAACACATTGAAACGCTGTTAGCAACAAGGCCACACACACTCTCCGTGGCTCCAAAACACGCCATTAATGCGAACTTACCTCAAAACTTGAGTGAATCAGATCAGCACCGGTTGTTTTCTCGGTGAGGCGACATGTTTGTTGCATTTAATGTTAAAACGCGCCGTGGGACATTATGAAGAGGCTGGAGTCTGCATCACGAAAACGATATAATTCAGTCACAGCCAGCTGAGGAGGGCTGAAGACGCAGGGAAATGCGGTGGTGAATTGTGTGTTTCAGAGGTGGAGGACCGGAGGACCGTTTTATAGTCGGTACCAGCTCCGATCCTCTGACGTCCGAGCAAAAACCCTCCGGTCACGTGACCACGCGACCAGCTCTCCATCTGACTGTAAACTGCGATAAAAATAACCTCAAACCGACCGAAATAGCAACAACATTACACTGGAAAATAGTAACGAAACTCACGAAGTTTAACATGTTTAAGTCATATGCATATTGTTAACAAAATAAACCGAATTTTCATGTAAATGTAAGTTAAACACGCCTTTATCAGATTAGAACCCAGACTCCATGTAAATACTTAACCCTTAGGGATAATTTAGGATTTGTTTATGCAAATACTATGGATTTTGTCCAGCTTCCGTCTGTTTTTTTTTTTAATCTTATTTCCAGCTCAGCTCCCGCAGTAAGTCTAAAATACATCGTATATAAGCAAAGGTCCCACTCATACTGTTGAGCGCAAAAAATTAAATCAATGTATTTAAAAAAGCACATTTTGAGTATCTGACACTGTACAAAATAAAAATGTACGTTGCTCCTAATCATCGCAATATCTCACATTTACTTCGCATATAGTACATTACATGTATATATCTATATATAATTAATGTTTTATTTATTTATTTTTAGAACTACGTAATGAAAAGCACATAGTTTGTGTTTTACGTGTATCACTACTATTACACCCCAGCTCAAAGGGTTAGAGACAGTGTAGGAACTGTATGACTTCCTACCTGGTGTTCCTCCTCTGGATGAAGGACAGTCCCATTAAACTGAATGGTGCAGTGTGTTTACTTTGACTTTTACTACTTGGGGCCAGCAAGAGCCGTGCGGCCTTACATAATACTGACTCCATTCTTTATTTCTGACCATGTTTGCTCTGCCTCTGTTGTAAAAGTTGGGATACAGACCAGAAGACAGGACGGGACACAAAGTTGCACGCGTGTTCTGTTAGGACTTCCTGCATGCATGGTGCTTTCACAGACACTCAGAAAACAAAGTATTCGCATAGTATGATTTAGTAGTCTTTCCTGTGTCTGGGTAAAATAAATATTTTAGTAACTACACTGGTATTCTAAGTCTTACTGAATAATTCTGGCGATTTACAATAAAAAAAGACAACTACAACATACATTTTCTGTTTAATATAAAAGTTAAAAAAAAAAACAAAAAAAAAACATTACATATCGGCTATTCACATACAAACAGCAAGTAAGAATGCTAAAGAAAAGATGACCAGAAAACACTCACACTGGAATTCATACTTTTACCAAGACGGTTTCCTACAACTAATATTGCTAAACAATAAAAAAAAAAACACACATTCTATTGTTTTTCTACTCCACAACCAAATGCCAGAAATGTCAATACAACAGATGTATTAACCAATTGTAAAATACTGGTTTTAGCCACAGGCAATGCAGTAGTTCTGATTTTATCATGTCCAAATATGTGACCAGTGGATGTGGCTTCCGACTGAATCAGGTGCTTTGTGGATGTTTCATGCATGAGACTTGATTGTGTTAGCTACATCATCAAACATATCACAAAAATGCACTGCTTTTGAATCACTCGTGAGGTGTAAAGATGGATAACAACACATGTTCTGTCGCGGTCAGTGTATGTTCTGTATGTTTGTTTGTCTCAGTGCTCCTTGTGGTCTCCGTCCTCCTCTAGTTTTCTTATCTCTGCCTTCAGGTGGTTAATGTTCTCTCTGCTGGCTTTTAGTTTATCTTTGAGTTCTGTGATCTCCTGGCTGGTTCTCTTCTTTGCTGCTTCCATTTTCTCTTTGGTCTTCTGCTCCAGCTCACCAACTGCAGACACACACACACACACACGTTACATATTGATGAACACTTTAGCTTGAAAACCATACATGGCATGTGCATGGATAATGTCATGACATGCACATAATGACATGAAAAAGACTTTGAACAGACTCAGTTGTGACCCACTGGTTCATTTAAAGACAGTGGCCATGTCTCCACAAAATAACAAAACAAAATAGAAAGAAAGGTTTGAAAACTTGCAAAGAAGAAAATATACGCTGCATGGTGTTGTCAGAGGTTGGTGTGACAGGCTTGTTACCCACGGTTACCCATGGGTGTAATTAACAGAGCATTCTATTACTGTTCCCTCTAAAATGGCTGTGATTTCATCTCCCCATGGATGAGACAGGAATAATTGGTCCTCATGTCAGTTCACAGTACCAGCCATGTGTACACACCCCATCACTATAAGTGGTAGGACACAGGTAAGGTATACGAGTTAAACATTCATTGTATGAAAAGGTGTTTCCATAGTGAAGAAAAATAAGAGTTTCTTGATGGAGTCTAAACTACTGTTTGCTGATCATCAGACTGGCAGTGCTCCCTTCACTTCTTTGCAGACAGAACACACATCGAACCAGGTTCTGTTACTGTTTTTCTGCTTAAATTAGGTATTCAACGTATAAACAGCTCACTACTTCATGTTTACAGCAGGAGGAAATGAGTCTGTTGGTTGATGACACACTTGCATCAAACAAATTTAAGAAAAGAGGTAATGACACGCACATCCAGTTGCTAAAAGGTGTGCAGCATCCCAGAAAAACAGTGAATAAAAATGAGAAAAGGTCTGGACAACCTGTGAGCTTCCAAGAAGATATTTGTTGTCTGACGAAGGGCTGATGCCCAAAACATCACTATGAATAAATATCTTCTTGGGAGTTCACAGGTTGTGCAGATCTTTTCTCCTGTTTTATTCAAAACTGATTTGAGTCATCAGACTAAGTTTATGACCAGCTTGGACTATAATGTCCGGATCACAACTCCACCAAATCCTGATGATTTTATGCTGACATTAGAGGTGTGTCTATGCCAATAAAACCCATCAGTCTTTTGATGTACAATTGGCATTAGTGTACTATGAAGAGATTGTTGAGATTGAAGAGATTCATCGGTGCAAATCATTACTCTGTATAGTTTCACACTGATGATGCGGGGTTGTCAGTTCCCCTATTGAATACATACACTCTGTCTCATGCTTGTATGCGCCCAGGGTGAGTTGTCTTGATGTGGTCAACAGCTGCTGCATCATAGCTGAGGGATCCTGGAAAATCTGACAGTTGTAAAAAAAAAAACAAAAAAAAAAAACTTAGCTAATTTACAATCAAGCGGTTTTGACCCATTTATCCTATCAAAGTACTGACTGCATTCTTAAAACTGATTAAATGTTAATAAAATTATGAATGAATTATATATTATTTCAGGTATAAAGTGAACATAAGCAGTATAATAATTTCTGTTCTAAACTACTGCGTGACTGCAGACATACCATTTCATCATAAAATTCAGAGACTACAGTCTTCTTGGGCATGGCACTGGAGTCCGACTGGAACAGCTTCAGGAGGTGGTACAATGTCACCTACAAACACATGCATATAGAAAGTCATGAAAGAATACACAGATGAAGCCAGAGTCACTGATCCTGTGTGTGTGTGTGTATCCTTGTTTGTGTGTCTAGAGGCCGCCCTTACAGGTTTCTCATTGGGGTCGATAAAGAAGATCTTGATAATGATCTCAAACTCCCCCCAGCCTGTCTCTGTGATCTCGTAGGGAGGCTTAGTCACCACTGAAAGGAAAAGAAAGACAGGTTGAAAAGACAGAACAACAGTTATACATTCAGTCTGTGACACAGCTTAAGGAGGGAGAAACTCCAGGATGGTCGAATAGGTGACCAACAGATTGACTGGTATCAACCACTGACCATAAATGTGATTTTGTTGTAAACTCTGTAGTGGATGGCAAAGCCATCCTATTCATTCATCAAAGATGCCTACCATGCAGCATTCTGTCCTTCATTATATCACAAACACTTGATGACATTATTGGTAAGCTACTATGTTGTGGACTTTATTACATTTAAACTGGGCAAAATTAGTATGTTATTGGCCATTATTACTTTAGTGGTGGCTACATCACCTTACAAGACTTCAGGGCCTCCATAAAGCCAAAATAAATATATTAATGGACATTAGCTTCAAGTAACATGGGATTCCAAGGAATTAATCAATAACAATCAGCATTTATTCAGCTCTTACTTTTTCACAATCAATAATTCTGTTTGACAAGACTATACGCATCAGGAACTGCTGGTGCCAACTTCTGCCACTGCAGGTAACTTATAAATTGCCATATGAGCCTAGGAATCGATGCTTGCCTCAGATGCAGACTTTTACTGTCATATAAATACTATCAGTGTAACTCACCTCTCAGTGGATTACCATAGCTCTCATGTAACTTAAACTGGATCTTCTTCACATAAGCAGACATGTCCTGAAAGAACAATGCCATGTATTAGTCCAACAAATTCATCTGGATAGTTTTGTGAAAGTGTAATTGTAAAACTTTATAAATGCCCAACCTGATGTTAAGCTTTAAACAGTATAGAACATCCCCCTTTGGAATCTATGTTTGGATGCGTTTCTAACCTCATTTCTATAAGGCTTCACGTAGACGGACCACTGGTGAGTGTGTCCATCCTCCTCTCTCTTCTTCCCAAAGTACCGTGCAACATTTCCAAACACAATTGGTTTCACAATAGTAACACCCTGAAGAAAACATACACAATCACATTAGTTATGTAACATTACTAGATATACAAAAAAAACCAAGACCTAATACATAAGCTGCAAGAGGTACCTTAACTCTCCCCCCGGAATCTGGACCAAATTCAGTCATCTTTTTGAACATAGTACAGAAAAAAGAGAGTGGAATTAACCGTGTACACTTTAAAGCACTCTTCTTACTCCGCACTGTAATTCTTGACCTGTTAACACTGCCATTTATGCCTTAAATCACGCTTCATATTGACAGCGCCTGGTTTCAAACTCCCATCCAAACAAGAACCGGAAGTGACGAGTGTAGCGGGCTTGTTCGTCCGTAGAGTCGCGTGTTACAGACACCAAGGTTCCGTCTCATACGCCTCCTAAATAAAAACTGCGTAATAATAATAGATTAGATGTTTGTAGCACTTTTCAAGGTACCCAAAGCAATTTACACTATTAATCCATTGGCTCTTTGGTGGTGGTAAAGTACTTTTGTAGCCACAGCTGCCCTGGGGCAAACAACCCCTCCTGATCAAGGTGAATTAAGTGTCTCGACCAAGGACTCAAAGGCATATAACTAAGAGAGCGCGGCATTCGAACCATCCACTCATACATAGATGTTGCTTTAGGTACATAATTTGTCTTCGTCAACGTAGGGTGACGAATATACACCAAAGGGCCCTTCCAGTGACTTGGCACTAGAAAATAATCAATGCCAGTCGCACATTTAATACAACTACAAATATTGTAGCATTTTAAATATAGCTATTGTTTTGCACTTTCTTCTCTTTTAGTGTATCCTGCAACCAATAATCGCCAATGCTGTAATTTATAAAGTATTTCTGATTCGGAAATCGTAATTTCTCGGGTTAAAAAGTCTGAAATTTACATCAAATTCACGAAAACCTGAATTCTGGAACAAAATGCCCTCATGCAATTATATGCGTAAAATAAATGTAAAAAAATTAAACAATTATGTTTTTATAAAATAATAATAATCAATGTGACAAGCACCAAACTGCTTCATCTGACATGCGAGTGTTTTGTTCAGATGTTTTAGGGCAACTTAGACCATTTGACCAGTCAGACAAAAAGTCAGTACTTCTAATAAATCTCATTTCCATCGGTTTTGTTATGTACAAATAAGATGTATATATTTCTTAAAGGTTTGAGGGCTGGTTGAATTTAACTTCTACAGGAAATCGCTTTTTTGTGTTTTACTCAAAACATTCAACTTACATCTGACTCAAAACAAGACAAAAATTACTTCAATAAAATTTTATTTGTGAAGGCAATGACTACAGGCTTATTTTTCACTGAAGACTCAACTATTATCAACTCTGTACACCTATAAAACACATGCAGACTTACTAAAAAGGCAGTAAACTTAATTTAATTGCGGTTTTTCATTCTACTTCACAATCAGGTATAGCTGGTAACCATTTACATTAACATATTTTAAAGTAAACTGTAAACTAAAACACACTGTGAATGTGATGGATTGTATTGGTCTGACTTGATGGCCCTGAATGCTGTATCCTCTGGACCGGTTCTTCTGTTTATGTGCAGTGAATGTAGACCTGCAAACACTTACCTTCACCACTGTGGAGAGAAATCAGCACAAAACTACAAACTCGACTCACAATTCATCTGTTCAAGCAGCAACCAACATCTCAACTGTGAATGTTTAGTTCTACAATTAAATGTAACAAGGGTCAAAAATTTGTAAGAGTACATCATGTTAGACTCAATGTGTTCAAGTATGGTTTATACACACATTTGCAGTCAAAGGAGGAAAACCCAGTCAAAATCATCCAAATTTGTACATGTTTTGAAGGAAATCGCCGAAAAAAACTTAGGCTATGCAATACGCTTCATCCATTTTTTTGTTACAGTGTTCATATATTATCAAATCTATTTACAGTTGGGTTTTTTTTAAGGTAGTCATAATTAAAACAGATTCTTGTGGGAACAATTAACATTTCTCAATATAAAAACCTCCAAGTATACTGATAGAACAGACACATTGTTGGGGGTTAAACATGTGGACGTTGATACAGACCTGTTTTAGTAAAACAGGGTGATTTCAGTGGCAGTTACAATAGATGAACTACATGGATTTCTTGCCATACAAACACCTTGAGCAGTTAAATATATAAAAATTCTGAGTTTTATGGTGAAAGACAAAACATCTGAAAAAGTAAATTTCTGATCTTCCATTAGACAGAATAAACATAGAAGTATCTTATAAAACCAGGCATCAGTTGAAGACAAATGTGTCGTTTAACCTGCATTTGTGCATTTTTGCCTTGTTAAATTCATAACAGTGAGCTTCCCACCTCGTGGTAGCTTTTACAGTATTTCCAGATTGAATTTTATTTTTCTAAACAGACAGCTGTGTCCATTATACTTCTTACTTTAAACTCATTTGACCAAAAACCTCTGCAATTCTTCATACCAGTTCTAAAAACCTACAACCACTATGTGTATGTTGACAGTCTATAACAAAAACATGAACAAAAATTGGAAATAAAGTGTAATAGGGCACATGACAATGTAAGTGTAGTAAAAGTTCAGTTTTCAACAGCGAGTTGCTTTGATCATTCATGCTGGTTTTTACAAGTTGACAATTTCAAACAAAGAAAAAAATATAGCCAGTGGCACAAAAGAATGAGGGGTATTAGTAAGAAGAGTTTCATTGATGTGAACTACGAGTTGATTAAAATCAATAATATGGCCCAACTTAATTCACATACACATTTCAGAAACAGCTTGGTTTGGAAATGTTTTGGATGATGTACAAGAAACCACTTAATGAACACTAATTTTGAGGTTTTGTGTGCAGTTGGAAATGGTCCCAACAGCTGCAGTGTTTTTGTTCAGCATCTATGTACGCTTGCAATCAATCAGTCAGGGCACTTTACAAATTATTACACTCAACTCCTGTCTTTTTTTTTTTTAAACCTTCTGTGTTACAGAAAAGTACCAAGTAACACAGCTGTGTTTAGTAAGACAGCCACCTGCCAATGCAGCTAAAAAGTGTCACTTCAAAGTAGACAAATTCAATATGAAAACATTTTATAGACCAAAGTTCACATTTAATATAAATGACACAAACATGTAGAGGAATTCACCAAATGCAAGTGCACCTCAGTGAACATTTTTTTTTATTACAACACCATCTAGTTTTTAATCAAAAGCAGAGAAACATTTACAAACATACTAACCATAAACAAATGAGAATGGGGGGAGGGGGGACACACCAATCATGTACCCTATAAAAACTAATCTCTAAACTGAATGTACACAGTACAGTGAGCTGAGGGAATATAAAAAAAAACAAACAAAAAAAACCCAAAAACGTAAGGATGCAATGTTTGTGTCATCTGGAGGCGGTGTGGGCTGTTCTTGTTTTTCAAAAAAAGCATCACACTTACTCAACTTCATGTCAAATAAAACATCATAAAAATAACAGAGCTGTTTTGGAAAGTTTTTTTTCTTTCATCTTTAGTTACCATGAGTATATGTTTGGATAACATAGCCTTACACACATCGGGGTCTTCCATCCACTGCTCTTTAAGTCAGGCAGACAAGATGAAGAAACAGAGAAGGATGGGTGGAGAAGGAGAGGAGAGATGGAGGGGAGGAAGAGGTGCTAATCCTGTCCGGTCATGCAGGGTGGGGAGGCTGTGGCCAATGAAGTCGTTCCTCCTTTTGCTTCCTTCCATCTTTGATCCTCGTTAGCTGAAAGGTGTCAAAACGAAGGGTGGAGTTTGGTTTCGAGGCAGCCCAACAGTCAACACTCCCCCCCCCCACCAATAAACCTCTACACTACATATACACAGTGGCCGCCAGGGCTGGGAACAATCCATCACAGGGCCAGAGGGTGGTCCAAGCATCAGCACATGGACAAATGGTCTTATTAGGGAAAAACAAATCTCTGAAAATCATATTCAAATGACTGGATGCTGACTTTACACTGCACTGACTGTGTATTGTCCCCAACCTTAGCAGACACACATATCATGCAAATTATTAACAGGATATATGATAATCAAGAACGAAATCTGGCAGTTCAGTTTGTACACACAAAAAACATTTCACTTTAAGTGGACTAAATTGTTTTCACTACAGTGGCTGAAACCCAGACCTGTAGTTACATCTGCTAACGATGCCAACATAATCTTACATTCAATAACAGAGTTTAAACATTTATTTTTGTTGCAGATTTTTCAACACACTGAGTCAAACCCAAATTTGTGGATGGGTGACTGATGCTTACAATTGTATAAAAGTTATGTCTAGGAACATTTATTGACCCCAAACATCATGGCCTTAAAAAGCATCTTTTTTAACAATACGAGTTTTTCCCAGTATGTGCCATTAATTTTAAAGCAGCGCTCCAGAAAGCATTCAATAATAACCTGTGAATACTATAACTAAAATTACTGATCACTGCATGAGGAAACCAGGTCCTGTTACTTTTTGAATGGAGCTGTGTTTTCTGGTCTGTATGTTGTAAGCTTTTACTGTTGAGTTTTAGCTTATTTTCACATTTAAAGATTATCTGCCGTTTCCAATTGTACCACTGCCATTAGGGCTGCACAATATATCGCAAAAATATCGTTATCACGATAACGGAGTGTGCAATATTCATATCGCAAAAACGTGCAATAATTTATTTTATTTTTATTAACTTTCTGTTTCACACACC
>JAPTGW010000005.1:15107572-15119902 GCA_029814545.1 Apogonichthyoides opercularis
TCACTTTCAACTAAGTTACCCATTATAAAAACACCTCAAGGAAGTGTGTTAATTCCAAATCACATAACCTGCTCCACATGATGTCATTTCCTTCTGAAGAAAACACTATCAAGACTCCAAGATACGGTCTTTCTTCTCTTTCTGAGTTATTTAATATAAAGTAGTGTGTGAGTCAAGTATGGATTTATCACACTCTAATGTCAACAGTGTTACTACAATATCTTTATAAATAACTTTCAATTTTAATGTTACTCAATTGTATATATGATATTTAGAAGAATCTTTCTGTAAAAATACAATGTGGTGTTATGGTTCTGTTGATTTTTAGGCCTGAAAACAGCAAAAAATTTCAACTATACCTGTCAACTATGTTACCCTGTAAAAGGTAACTCAAAAAGTCAAAAAGTCCCTCAATTACATATTGACCCAATTCATACTGTTTGTAGTTTAAAAAAAAAAAAAGCCTCATTCTCAAGTTCATTCTTCCAAAATCAAGAAGATTGTCTGTGAAAGTTAAACGGTGAAATTACCTCATATCATCAATGCCAACACATCTGATTCAGCTTTGGGCAAAAGTGTCTTTAGCTTTTAACACATAGCTTGAACAAAAATAAAGATATTTCTTGAAAAACTTGCCTGGTCAAAAAGATATCACAAAAATGCAGATGACCAATCCAGAGTTTTCTAATGATGTCAGTGAGTGGCTCAAAATATGAAATGATTCATAGTAAACCGTATAGCAGCATGAAGCTTCCTTTGGAAAAGTAAAGGATCCATACAATTTTGTGTTAGCATCCAGTGACAGAGAAACATAGTCATCCTAAAAGCGGTCATGGATTTCCAACTTTATTTGGCGTATTCTGTTGCTGAGAATCCACAGTCTTTAAGTGGAAAGACTTAAGTAGAAAGCTACTTTCCTGTGAGACAAAAGATTGAAAAAAATCCCATGCAGAGCCAAGGAACATAGGAAGCCAATTTAAAAGAAAGATGAGGCAGCTTAAAAGTGGGTTGTAGGAAGATTAAAATACTTCCCCGAAGTCTTCAAAACAGCATGCCACCACAGATAACTCCGATAGTGCTCTATGTCATGCTGTCAAAAGCTTCAAACCATTTCCTGAAGACATGAGTCTAGAGAGAAAGGTCAATAAGTGGCTGATGATGAATTAAAAGTGTCTGGTTGATGACTGGATGTCAGCTTCGCTTGTTACGGCAGCTGACAAGAGTGTCTAGAAAGTTCTCGTCTCCTGTGTCAAAGGTCACTTCTGCACACCAGGAATCACAACAAAATCTCGCCATATTCTTACACCTCCTTCTCCAAGCCTCTTAAACCTGTTCCCACTCGTCCCATTGTCCACTTCTCTCCTCCACGCTTCCTCTTCTAGACATGAAAGAAGAAGAGTCGGGAAAAATGATGTGACGGTACTTCCTGATGAACCCTCAGTCCTTGTTATTGGCCAGAGTGGTATTCCAGGCAGGACACAGACACATATTCCCACAAAAAAAATCTGCTGCATCAGAGTTTTTGTACCATCCCTTCTGCTGACCTCATATTCAGTGGGATCCAAACCAAAATCCTGCAGCACCACGAGAAGACTACGCCAACTGTATCTAGAGTGAGATGGATGGAGTGATGGACAGAAGGATAGTGGGACTTCCTCTCTCCAGTGTATCTCTTCCTGCTCTCCGGGACCAGTTTATACTATAATCCAGGCAGGATTAAACCCCTCCTCCCTCCATTCCTCCTTTTTTCTCTCCATCCATCTCTCTCACTGCCCTTCTCTCACTCACACCAACACAAACACTATGTCTCTCTACCTCCCTCTCTTGTCCTTATCTTGTCTGTAACGCTCTTTGACCCACTGCTGTTGCAGCCCTGCTTTTCCTTTCTGAATTTCCTTTCTATTTGTTACTCTCTCCCTCCATCACCCTTTCCTTCTCTCATCATTCAAAGTTATTTTCCCACTTTGCTCCTCTTCATCTTTCTTCATCCTGGTCTTTCTTCCACTTCCACATTTCTGCTTTATCTTTTTCATTTTAAACTTCCATTCAATTCAGTCTCTTCTCATCTTAACAATCAAGGTCGTGTAGTTTTTTTACACAGGCAAAAAATAAATAAATACATTTGGGACTCCCCGATGACAAAGGACCTGGGCTACTATCAAAAATAGGCTCCTCTCCTGCATTTTTTCTTTTTGTGTGCCTTTTTCCTCTCTATGCATTTATCTACTAGAGCAGAAAAAATATAAGCTAAAAGACAGTGAAGCTGAAAATGGAAGATATGGAGAATTAAAATTAGCGTAAAGATTCATGGAGGAGCACACATTGAGACTGTCACAGGCCTATAATATACACTGACTGAGACATCTAGTGGACTGTTACTGCCTGACACACACCTTTACGTACAAACACACATTACAAATACAGAAATCCACCCATCACACATTACAAATACAGAAATGTGTCTATTACTATGCATTTGAAAATATGAGAAAAATATTTCATTTTCACTTTGTGCTAAAAGTCAGATTATTTTAATATGGCCACCCTACACACAGATCTGATGAGATTAACAGCAGTGTAAGCAATGTTAAAATTAATTGTTTGTGCATTGCATGGTCTGTTACAGTAGAATACTTGCATGAAATTACACTTCAAATCATAATAATGGTAAAACAGAGACATAAAGTGTCACGAAGTTTGAAATTTGAACAGGATGTCTGCTGCTGGGACCATTAAACTATATTTCACTAAACACCAGGGAAACACAGTCAGACATAGTCACAACAGTACAATAAATGAGCTGCTCATGCTGTTCTGCAAACAGTAATGCAGTTAAACAATCTGGAACACACACACAGAGCTATAATACTGTAAAAATCACAGAAAGTCTGCAGATTAATAGCATTTACAGATAACAGAACGGTTTTGGCACGCACTCACAAACACAGACATTTGTGTATGTATTACATATGTACATCCTTGTACACACACCAGCAGAGTGTAACAGCTGTGGGTCTCCCCCTCCCCCACTGACCCAGATCACTAATGATGGGGATGAACTCTGATGAAGTCCCTCCCTCTCTGAGGCGCAGACAAACTCTTCAGACTGTCCTATTACGAAAAGGAAATAATGCTACGTGTATTGTGAATGCCTCTGGAATTAAAGTTCTGCTAGTAGCCTTAGAACTTTCTAAAGGCAGTTACGATGAATCCAAGTAAGACAATTTTTTACTGATAACATTTTATAAATCTAGAGCATTGAACAATAAAGAGGGAATAGAGGAGTAATTATATCATACACAGACAATATAGCAAAGGTGCTTGAACACACCATTATCGTTCTGAATAGATCTGCAGTCTGAAGATGCTTGAACACTAGCTCTAAACGGCCAGCTGCCAAAAACATGAATCTGTATTTATTTGTACATCACTGGGTGAGCTCTTTCATGACAGATGGCAAAAGGACAGGTTTACCAATGGCAAATTTGCAAAATAGATTTAGTTCTTTCTTTTTTTAAGGTGCAATATTAAAAAAAAACAAAAAAAAAACAAGCATTTTTACTCGGGATATGGGAGCAGGTTTGTCTCACTTCTGCATGTCACCATATTTATCTTTCATCACCAGATACTGAAATACCAAGAAAAACTCACCTTCGCCTCTGCAGAACTGAATCAGGCTCCAGCTGTGTGGGTTAGCGTTTGGACTGACCAGCTCCAAAGTGTGAACGTAGAAAAGTGAAAACCTATAAGAATATAATAAATACTCAGTCCTGATTTATAATTTCTTGGACTTCCTGTTCTGTTTGGTTGACTTCACAAAAGCCTTCTTGTGAAAAAACAGTGGAGTAAAAGTGGTTTGGATTTACTGCACTAAATGAAGACCCCGCCTCTGTGGCCAGGAACAGACACACATACACAAACACCAGATATCATTGATTAGTCTAAGTCAGGGCTAACAGTCAGCCTTACTTTTAGCTCCATCAGCTAAACCAGTGGTCTGGAACGTCCTAGAGTCTAACAAACAGACATATGCATGTGTGTCACTCCTACAAACAAGGTCCTTCCATACTGTATGTAGACTATGTAGGTTTTAAAGAACTGATGGTTATTCTCAACTTCTTTTCTTCAATATTATTTGTTTCTAGATGTTTTTTGGCATCAGTTGTTCTAAAGGAATATGTTGTTATCAAAATGAAAAACATTTTATTTCTTAATTAATTTCAAGCACTTGATCAGTCACATTTGCACACAAAGAAACCCATGATGCATGTATGAGTGATGTTTCCTCTGCATTTCAGTTAGTGTGTCATGGTTTTCCTAAAGTTGAAGTATTTATGTGCTCTAATGGCTCACATGGATAAAATGATGTAGCCTATATTTTGCATGTTGATCCACTAGGTCAAAGAAACACAAAAGCATATCTGTGCATTAATAAATCCAACTCAAAACACTGATCTATAGAGAAAAAAATACTAGCCTAACTGCTCAGGCTGATATGGCTTTTTTTTTTCTGCAGAGTCTTCATTAACTCTTGTATGTAGCATCCCTGTTTGATGGTATAAATGGAAATTGTTGTGTTGCCCCTGAAATTTTAATAAGTACACATGACATTAGTGTTGGCTTGGCAGAGGAAGCAGGAAGGAAAAGGACAGAAGGAGTGGCAGCCAAATTCCCCCTGTCAGAAGAAAAAATAATAGGAGGGAAGCAGACTAATGAGCCTCTGTTGACTTCACCAGCTGTTATCAAGGAGCCATTAACATTTCTAAGGACAACAGCCCTGATTATTTGTCCACTAAAAGACTGATAAGAGACATTGTAACATATGAGCATTAATAATCAGAAAGTGATTTACTGCCTCATTAAGAGAAATACTTGGCTCTCCTCAAACATTTAGATGCATCTTGGATGCTAATGGCACTAAAGAATTACATATTGAGTAAACTAACCACTTTTCATTTCTTGACATGTTTACCTTTACCAGTAGTTGATAGTTGACAAATTTAGTCAAACAACAAATTACTAAAAAAAAAAAAATTAACTCAATATATTGTTTCATTTCAAAAGCATTTTCTCAAAACATAACTATTTTCCTTCCACTATGGACTGAAAGTAACTCTTGTTAAGCAACAGATTCATCTTTTTCCTCCAATTTTTGTCTAAACTCTTTGCTACGTCTAACAACTAATATCATAAAGAAATTAAAGATAATATTTGTTGAGTGGTTCCATCAGTTGAAATAGTTATTATAACTTAGACAGTTGAAGACTGAAGTCTTAGTCTTAGTATTAATCAGTAGGTAATGTTTTAAAATAGGATTCTTTGTTTCACTTTGTAAGTTTTTAGCATACCAAGCTGACAGATTTGTGAACACAAGACTTAGGGTTTTCCTTAGATACACTTTTAAATATACATTTACACATAGCATTGTCAATCAAAAGAGAAAGGTTGTAAACACACTGTCAGGGTTTTACATAGAGTTGAGGTATCACAGCTGCTATAACATCAGCCTATCTTTTTAGTGACCCAACCCACATACCCCACAGGATCCACCCATCGTTTGAGGACGAGTTTAAAATGGATATAAAAAGTGATTTGCATTGGAATGCCAGGACCCGTATTCCTCCCTGGTGTGGGCCCTCAGTACTGAGTAATGTTATATTTTATTTGTGATCACATCAAGTCGAATTATATTTATAAAAATGAGACCGAAACGAATCCGGACTTATTGGAGCTTCCAATAAAAGAACACTGTAACACAGTGTATATCAACAGCTATTGAGTCGCCATGTTTAACTGATGGCGGTTGTCAAAAATGCGTCACCCCCTCCTCCATTTTCTCTTTAATTTAAAATCCCATTCACGAACATCTTGTTTTCTAAAAGTTGTATCAAGTGAACCTGGATAATGAGTTAACCCAATTCCTGAAACTGTCACAGTTAGTGGAGCATGTAGCATCGGTATTAGGGTATTAGCAGCCAGCGATAGCATTAATGCTAAAAAAAAAAAAAAAAAGATGTAGCTTGAAATTAGCCTATACCTAGCTTATTTTCTGAAGGAATTAATAGCCCAAAACACTACTGTAAAATAAGTTGTTTTGTACTTGAATACGTTAGACCTTACCTGCAGGTAGAAGTTTACCAGTTCATTCCTTTTGATGTTTGCTGAAAACTCCCATCTTCTCAGCTAAACTTAAGAGCTAAAAACACTTAACACATACAGTGGACAATTAGTTTACACGTAAATTACTTGGGCAGGGGTTCTCAGATGTCTTGGCTATTGGTCATTATTTACAGTGTAACGGTAGTAACACTATTAATTGATTGTACCCATTTTCTTGATTTCAGTTTTTCACAATCACTAAGAGACCATTTTTCCAAGCTGCACCCCTTTTCTCTAAAACTGTAAAATACAAAACGAAGAATTCAAACTACATTCACAAAATCTGTCACTCTTCTTGCAAAACCAAACTGCCTCAAAACTATTTTACCTACACTCAAAAGCAAACCATGCTTTCACATTACACACACACACATCACACACACACAGGCACCATGTAGACACTACAGAGCAGTTATTACACACTACACAGCAAAATGGAAAACCACTGGATCCAGCGCATGCACAACATAATGTTCATTACATATTGTAAATACATTTAGCATTTCTTAAATGATCAAATAAAACTGTAATTGAAAAGTACATTACTGTAAAACACTTAAATCTTGTACATCTTCAAATCAAATTGATGACATATTCATTCTGCCTCAGCATCTTGTCTTTGTGCAGCATCTGTCCAGAGGACTTCATCCACATCACAGGCAGTATTGTCCCTTTCCAGGCAATGGGGGGGGGGACCCTCTGGTGTGCCCTATCCAGACTTGACAACACTCCACTTGTCACCACAGACCATCTCTGTTGCTTCTAAAAGATTTTCCCTGGTGTATGGGTTTGTGTCACAGACATTCCACTGCCATGCAGAAAAACATTCGTGTATTGGGATCAGGAAAGGGCTGCAGGAAGGAAGGCATACATTTATGAAACTCTGGCTGATACTGAACCACTTCAGTATATGGACACCATGGTGAAAGTTGACCACAACAGAATCCTCTGCCTCTCAGGTTGTTTCCATCCATTGTTGGTGTCCAGTGCACTCTGAGCTGACTTATATCGTGTGGTTGGTTTGATCACATCATTTGAAACAGCTGTGTTCAATTTTGAGTCAGTATCAGTGATGACAACTGTGCTGTATTTATATTTAATGTTTGCCTCCTGTGTTCACCATTTTGCAGGTCATGTGCTTCACAGTGAGAAATTTGTTTTAGAGGAAGAGGATGTGTGGCGTTGTGCAAAAAGTGTGCTACAGATGTGTACATTGTGTTTAACTATGTGAATCAGCTTAAGGTTGTGCCAAAAGAGTGATCTGATAAATGAGTTTGCACTAATGAGTAGTTGAGTCAGAGAATGAGGTTTAGTGTTTTAGGGATTCAGAAAAACTGTAATACAGAACAGACAGGGTAGGACACACATATCACAGACATATGTATAATGTGGACATACTTAACCAGCAGAAAGATATAAGATTATGGCCTGGCTCTGTAAAGCAAACCTATGATGCTACAAGCTTGGCACACCTGTGTTTGGGGTGTTTTTCCCCACTCTTCTCTGCAGATCCTCTCCAGATCTGTCAGGTTAGATGGGGAGTGTCGCTGCACAGCTATTTTCAGGTCTTTACACAGATGTCCAATGTGGTTCCAGTCTGGGCTCTGGCTGGACCACTGAAGGACGTTCACAGACTTGTCCCAAAGCCACTCCTTCGTTATCTTGGCTGTGTGCTTTGGGTCATTGTCCTGTTGGAAGGTGAACCTTCATCCCAGTCTGAGGTCCTGAGTGCTCTGAAGCAGGTTTTCATCCAGGATGTCTCTGTACATTACTGCATTCATCTTTCTCTCAAGCCTGATCGTCTCCCAGTTCCTGCCACTGAAAAACATCCCCACAGCATGATGCTGCTGCCACCACCATCCTTCACCATAGGGATGGTATTTGCCAGGTGTTGAGCAGTGCCTGGTTTCCTGCAGACATGTCACTTGGCATTCAGGCCAAATAGTTCAGTCTTGGTTTCATCAGACCACAGAATCTTGTTTCTCATGGTCAGAGCCCTTTAGGTGCCTTTTGTCAAACTCCAAGCAGGCTGTCGTGCCTTTTACTGAGGAGAGGCTTCCGTCTGGCCACTCTACCATAAAGGCCTGATTCGCGGAGTGCTGCAGAGATGGTTGTCCTTCTGGAAGGTTCTCCCATTTCCTCATAGGAATGCTGGAGCTCTGTCAGAGTGACCATCAGGTTATTGGTCACCTCCCTGACCAAGCCCCTTCTCCCCCAGTTGCTCAGTTTGGATGGGTGGCCAGCTCTAGGAAGAGTCCTGGTGGTTCCAAACGTCTTTCATTTACAAATGATGGAGGCCACTGTGCTCTTCGGGACCTTCAATGCAGCAGAAATTTTTCTGAACCCTTCCCCAGATCTGTGCCTCAATACAATCCTGTCTTGGGGGTCTACAGACATTTCCTTTGACTTCATGACTTGATTTCTGCTCTGACATTCACTGTCAGCTGTGGGACCTTATATCATAGCAAAGGGAGTGCATACTTATGTACGTGTGATATTTCAGTTTTTTATTTTTAATACATTTGCAAAAATTTCTAAAATTTTTTTTTTCACTTTGTCATTATGGGGTTGAATATTTTCCAAATGAACTGTATTTGAGAAAGCATCATGTGTAATAACGTGCAGAATCTCATCACAACAAAATAGAAACAACAGGAGTTTAAAAAACATTTATTCCCAATTAAAATGTATTCCAGTTTCCTTAATAACACATTCCCAATAAAAATGGAAAAGAAACTGTAAAACTGTCTCAGCTGTGAACATTCCAATGTCTGGTTTTACAAAAAGATCATGGATGACCAAAAAAAACCCCAGAAACTGACAAGTTTGATATGTTGAAGAAGAATTAACTCTTATTTGTGTTGTACCTGTACATTAAATTGCTATGTCACATGCTGGTTATTTGTACTATTGGAACAATATATTTGCTTCTTGAGTACAAAAATAGAAAAAAATATATATATATATTCTTTTTGGCTGCTGTTTTAGTATACCTTCTGGTAGCTACTGAGTTTAACTCTTGAGCTTAATGATGAGCCCTGATCCAGACTAAATATATTTTAGTGACAGAAGCTTCACTACATTGCACAGGAAGCTGGATTATGGTGATAAACTTTATGAAATGTTTTTTGTAGAGTACATATAATGTAAACAGTATGTTGGACATGCATTTTCTGTGTTGTTTTACAGTAATGCTGTGTTGTGTCTCTGAAAAACCCTGTTTGTCATGTTGACATCCCTGTCCTTATCTTTTTTATTTAACCAAGTGATAGTTTACTTATGTGGATTTACCACTAAATTTACATAAATCAGACAAGTCACTTAAAGTCAACTATTAGATCAATACACATCTTTATAATTACCAAAAAATAGTCTATTTTTTCTTGTTTTTCAAGGCCAATAGTATGAATACAAAGACACTACTCAAAATTTTCAATAATTCAAACAGTGAAAGAATTTGAACATTAAAATGTTGTTTTCTGTGATTGATGAAATACATTTTTAGAAACAGAAACAAAAATGTGAATGAAAGCACAGATAAGCCACTGAATAAGCTCTCTGTGAGGTAGTGCAGTTTGACAATGTCCTGTACTGTCCTTTTTTCTTCAAGTCGGATTGATACCAAGTAATTTTGAACATCTCCTAAGCATTGGTGCTTGTTTAATGTGGCCTGAGAAGCTATCAGTTCGCAAATTTAGCTTTAAAAAAGTAAATAATAATTCATGTGGTTGGGAACAATACTATTTTTACTTAACTATCATAAGAATGTAGATATAATCCCAAAAAGAAAAAAAAAAAAATCAAAATGATGAGGTACCATTTATATTATCATTGCAAAAGCATTTTGTTGGTAAAAACTAAAATACACTTTAATTTCTTTGCTACATAAACAAATACGAAATTAATTTAAAACAGCGTTGACAACATTTAAAGAACTTTTCAAAATGTACAGGAAAAAAAAACTTCTTCACATTTCATTTCATTTTAGAAGTGGAGTCCTTTTCAAATCCGTCTGAGAATGTCCTTTAGCACTACATCTTAAGCTGGTGATGATTTGAATGAGTCAATGGATGACTAAAACAAAAAGACTTAGCTACACTCGAAGAACAAAAGTGCATGTTCCTACTAAATTCAAATCCTTAATTCAAAACTTTATTTGTCTTCATTAGGATTGCACAGGGACAGGAGCTACAGTTTCCCCATCACTGCAAAAACCAGACTGTTCACACATTTGGGTGAAAAATGAGTAATAGATATGGGATTAGACAGGGAGGACAAGTGCTTCACATGAATCAAAGGATTAAAATGTTTTCAATTCCTGATACGAAAATAAAGACATTTATAAATTGTCAGAACTGCCCGCTTTATCATGAATAATTTCAGGTGAGGATTAAGTGCTGTGGTGCAAAAGAGACATAAAACATTTGCCACTGTCTGAAGTGGTGCATCCATATTAACTGTAGGAATGAGACTCGCTGGGGTGGACAGGGTGTATGTATAGACAAAGGGTGTGAAGAGTCATCAGTACTTGCTGCAGGAGTCGTTAGCAAAGCGGCTGATGTAGGCTTCATAGATGGTGTCCAGGAATGAACTGTCAGTCTGAAACACAGAGGGAGGGAACATCATACATCACGTTAATGATACTTGGGCAAACTGAGCTATTTGTCCATTCTAAGTCAAGTAAGTTTTATTCAATATTGTATACACACAGGCTAGCAGTTCTGGGAGACGGTACTGAGGCACAGACGTACAATCACATTGTTAACTTACTAATGCTTATTGTGTTTACAATCCTATATTTAATAAGTAAGCATGTTCATATGTATATATACAGTATTGTTAACTTGTCTTGACTGTTTACAAACTGTAATTTATATCCAATTTTTTCATTACAAGAAACACTTGCATAAATGTTGTGTACAGTCTGTGTTGTGTACACAGACAGCTCATTCATATCCTCATTCTGTAAACTTGACATTAGTGAGGGAACAGACATACTGTGTTTCTGGTAACATGATTTTACCTGGATCAGATGCAGCAGTGTGGCTTGAAGCTGGCTTCTGGACAGAACTGTGACCTCCTCCTTCAGCGGGGCTCTGGGCAGGTTAGAGGAGACATGGCTGAGCTCCTGGACACCTGACATCCCAGCACTGGACTTTGTCTTAGTGAACACACTGGGAGAAAGGAGCATAGTGGGGGCAACAGTGGCTGGAATCCGCTGGGGCGAGATGACCTGGACAGACAGACAGAGTTATTATTACTTTCTTTGTATAAAGAATCAAGTAACTTATTCCACATAAAGATTCTTCCAACAATAGTTGTGTTTCCTAAACTGTCATTTATGTTATATATAATTATGAAGGTACATATCTGTATTACCACCAGTTACATTTTGTGTTTATATCTTGTCTAAAAAATTTGGTAAAATAAAAAAGTTCTCACCTGAAACTGCAGTGCAGCCTTTTGACCTGCTGTGGTGGCTGTCTGGTTTGGGACCGAGCCTGTAACTTCACTTTGAGTCGGCCCCAAAAATCGAGGGGCCAGTCCAGGACAGAGCCTAGGGGTGTCATGGGAAGCAAGATTTTGCTCCTGCTGGACTAGTTGGAGCTTCTGAAGGAGTTCGTGGGGAGATACCACACCTGGCATCTGAGATGAGACACCTGACAAAAAAATTACCAATCCCATGAGGAATAATATTTCTTCACCCCTCCCCAATGGCATCATCACAGATTTTTGGCATTTTGATGAAGACATGTTTTTGGTTCTGACATAGTACAGAACCATTAAATATTATTAAAGTAAAACTTAGAATAAATGAATAAAAAAAAAAAACTAAAAAAAAAAAGATTTTCATCAGACCTTGTGAGGGGGGAAGACATTTCTCATTGGTTACCTGAGCTGGCAGCATACCTAGGAAATACATCACATTTACATACTTATCTTTTATGTTTGCTATTACACATATAGATTGTACTACCTATTGTATTATTTAGTAGGGCTGCACAATATATCCAAAAAATATCATTATCGCGATAACAGTGTGCAATATTCATATTGCAAAGATGTGCAATAATTTATTTTCTTTTTTTTTCATTAACTTTCTGTTTTACACGCCTTGGGGTACCAGAGTGGTTTTCTCTATCACTCTAACATGTTAGTTTTTCTGGCAAA
>JAPTGW010000005.1:15355647-15365805 GCA_029814545.1 Apogonichthyoides opercularis
AGAGAGAGAGAGAGAGAGAGAGAGAGAGAGAGAGAGGATGATTGAGCTGTTTGCGTCCCGCTTCCAGAGACTGAAAAAAACCGCCCACTATTATGAACACAGATCATCCGTGGTAGGTTGTGCACCCTCTGAGTTCAGCCTGTTCAAATACTGACTTCACAGGCCATTTGAGGATATTATCATCGAATTTGTGTTCTAGGCCTACTGAAAGATATGATCATGAGACATCTGCATTGGCTGTAAATATTTTTAAAAGCACATGTGCATAAATTGGAAAATTGTAAATAACTTTTGCAACCTGACGCACATCCCCTCAGTTGTATTTGTAAAGATAAAATGTAAAATGTCAGAGTTTTTGCGCATCTCTGAGCTGTGCTTTTTACGCACTGCCGCTCCCTGGTGTGTGCGCCTTTAAAAAGGTACGCGGTGCACCTTTCTTTGTGCCAGTGTGTAGTCTGGACGCGCAGGTAAAAGGGAGGAGGTTGAGTTTGGAGAGAGAGGGAACCGGTAGGAGAGGGGAGAGGACAGGAGCGCAGGGCTCCAATTGACATTTGATACTCAGGAAGTTCAGGACGCCGCTTGGATTTCTTTTGTTTCATTGTAATTCTGCAGTCCTGCTGCGGGCAACAAGGACTGAAGGCTTGTGTTGTCTCAACACAACTTGTAAATAGGAAAAGCTTAAAGTAATAAGAATAGATTACGGACTAAAATGTCTGATGAGGCCGGCTTCAGAGCAGTTTGTAGACTCTGATGTGAGGCGCGGCGATGGACCCGGGGGAAGGTATGAACTACATTTTATCTTTTCAGTTCAGCTCCACTTGGACTAAATCATACTGGGTGTTGTAGTTTATAAGTAATTTTATGAATTCAGAGAAACCTTTGCCTGAAATTCAAAACCACGGCAGTGAAATATAGACAAAACTAAATTTACGCTGTATCCAAAAAACAATATGTAGCCTATTTAATAAATACCCTATTCTTTCAGAAAAACACTTGGTCAAATAAAATCTGTATAATTGAATCTAAACCACCGTATTTTTATATCACGCCCAGCCTAAAAATATTTAAATTGTATTTTATTGTATTGTATTAAAATAAACCAAATACAACAATTGTAAATTAAATGTTACGCGAATAATACTTAGTGAAATAAAGAGAATGCAGTCTCCCTGGTGCGTGTATAATTCCAGATAAAGACTTGTATTTGTTGTAGGCCTATGCTTTTTTTTCATGATGCACCTGCTAGAAATGGGAATATATTTCATATGTTACAGAGTCTTTATAGGGTCTTGCATTTTTATCACGTCAAAATAATGTATTTTGGGTGTAGATTTAAAAAAAAAAAATACTACGGTAATAAAATAATTATTACAACAAACATTAATTGTTCGATTTAAAATATATTTAAACCTAGACTTCCTCTAAATGCTCAGTGAAATAGAGTGAGATCATGGGCATTTTTCGTGGGATTGTCTTTCCGTTTAAAGGCTTGTTTCTTATAGTTGATTTTCATGTCGCATGATTGACATTGAGTTTAGGTTTTGCTTCTGGGACTTCTGAGTGATAAATCCTCCTGAAATAACCGTGAAGTTGAGGACTTGTAGACTTCCTATGCAGGCAAATGCGATTAACTGAAGGGGCTTTGGTTCTGCTCTGAGGGTAAATTAACGATGGCACAGACAAAAGGCACTTCAGACCATGCAATGTTCACATTTCAATAACAGCAATGCTTATTTTAATTCACAGTAGGAGGAAATTATTCACGTTTTTTTTAAATCACTATATATTAACTTACACAGACTGCAAGACAGCTCTATATATTGTTACAGTGTGTATTTGTATTTCATTGCTGTATATATTTATATTTTATTGGTGTTTTATATAAATCCATGGCTTACGTATGGAGTTATATTGATTCTTTAAAGGTTAACAGGGAGAAAGAACTGTTGACAGTTTATTAGAAGCTGTTTCTAATTTGTGAAAAACCAAAGAAGCTATAAAAATAGAGCTGTTTTTCATTATTTCAACCTCTAAATTAACAAATTGACTGGTGGTTCCAGTTTATACAGACCAATGCAGATGGGCTTTGTATTTTGACAGCTGGCCCTGATGACACATCAAAGATGGCTTTGTATGCCATCCACCGACATAATAATTATCCAAATAATATGAATATTTACTGAGGGCTCAGAAATAAATAATAGATTTAAATGAACGAACATTAAAAGTATTTTTCTTAATCAAGTAAATGAATAAAACCAGTTGAATGTGTTTCTGATGGTTTAAGACTATTTCATTTTCTCTGTGCCATTGTGATGACTCATGACTCCTGTTTAATAATATTGTAAAGTTCTCAATAATCTCCATATTAAGGTTCAGAAAAACAAGACATAGGCACATCTTTAAAGGACACAGGTTCTTTTTCGACTTGGCTTTTTAGTGCTATTGATTTCTCCAGGAAATTGCAATGGGAGTCTTGCTCAGGGAGCCATTTGGGCGTCTGAAGAATCACTTAGTACATGGTTTGATCGCTGGAATCAATGGGAGCTCCGTTCACTGCAGGGCCCAGGGTGAGCGAGCTAATGGCTGAAGCAAGGGTGGGGCGTTTTGGGCCCTGCATGACAGACCTGAGGACAGTTAGCCTCTGCGATTCAGATTATCCTCAGCACAAGGATACTTTTGACAACACATGCAAGGTCAAGAGAAGGGTTGAAGGTTGTGGCTCAGCAGCTGTTTTGTGTGACATCATTTTATAGACGAATTATTCAAACTGAGCTGTTTGAGTTGAGAATCGTATACAAAAGAAAGCAGCAGGATGCTACCTTTTATTTGTTTACAAGACTAACTGAATCTACATCTGACTCTGATGGCAGCCANNNTCTGGGATTTGAAGTTTACATACATATATACTATTGGTTTGCATTCAGTCAAGTGTTAAGCAGGTTTTGATTAAAGAACATAGTGTCACCGCAATAAAAGAAAAAAGCAGGATTCACTTCATTGAAAAAGTTATAACTGGCCTAAATAATAATTTGAATTAAAAACAAATGTGGTCAATAATTATGCTTTCTCCCTGACTGTACATTAATTATAATCTGAAGGGATGAACTAGACGTTTGTGAGACCTGCTGTGTGTAAGCGACTGCCTGCAGAGGAGCAGAGTATCATGTCTCTGTCATGCAGCCATGAAGAACGTTGTTAGGTCACTGTAACAGTGCTAATCTACAGGGCGAATTAAAGGGTCAAGTTTAAGGTGTCTGTCAGCTTGTGAACAAGAATGGTGGTTTACGGAGAGAAGACACAGAAACTAAAGACATTAATTATAATCTGTAGGCCATTTCATAAGGAGGAAAAATGTGCAATTTATACTTTAGGAATCATCAAAATCATGGTCTGGTTACAGCACTGATAGAAGATGTGGATGAGGGGTCATCAATAAGGCCCCCTTCATATTTTATTTACCTGAATGTTCATTTAAAGCATCCAAACATTTTGTTACAAAAACTAAAATCTTCTTGGCCTGTAAAAGTAAAATGATTCAGACATAGACACACACTTGACCTGTCTTCCTACATCAGCTTTAACAAGCATTTCCTAGAAATGTAAAGAAGGCAATGTGGGTGATTAGCGGTTAACACTTAGAGGAGGACATGTACTCACTCCAAGGATTGACTTATATTTAGTTAGCTGTCCACACTCACACACACTAGCCTTTGACCTGTTACTCAGTGCATGAATCACTCCACTGCAGCACAGTTACGATCCATCACTGCATTGCTGAGGAAGGGGGATACTCCTCTACTTCTTCTCTTCCTCTCATTTCTCTCTCCCCTTGTCTCATGTTTTCTTCCCAGGTTTCTGCTCCTCCAGGTGGCTCATGGTCTAGTTTGCATAGTTTTGCTTTGCTGGGCTGGCTAGCTGAGGTGTTGGGGTGATAAAGACTCCTGTTCTGTGTATGGCACTGGTAGAATTCACTGTGAGAGCTCACTATCAGTGAATTACCATAGGGCCATAAACAGAGCAGAGAAAGAACCACTTGATGATGATGATGGCCATCCATAGTGGCTGACTGTGTGGGGCTCTTATTCTCCTCTCCTGTGCTTGTGGGTGTGGTGAATGTGATGTAATGTCTCTGGTGCAGTTGCATGAGCTGGGTACACTGAGATCTCTCTGCCCTCATGCGTCTCTATAACAACAGTTGCTTGCACTTGGATGCTCCATCCACTCTTCTTCTTTGCCCATTTTGGCACTAGCACATTTTTGCTTCTGTATATATACTTTGAGCAATTATGTGTAGTGCCAATATAGGACAAGACAGACTCCCATCACTGTCATGTTGGCTGGGAATTCAATCTTCCATATAATATTACATGTTGGTATTTGTCAGTATGAAATTGCCTATGACTTAACCCAGAGGTCATGTTGTTCCTCTAGTTGTCCTGCCACTGCGTAATGTGAATTTTGTCCCCATTCAGCGGAGACATATTGTAGTTACATCAGTCGGTCCTACCTATGATGCATGAGGAGAACTACTGCAAGATAAGCTGATTCTGCCCCGATTCAAGTATTTCATGACATTTTCTTTGCATCTGCATAACAAAAAATCAGCTCACATTGTTACTCACATATGCATTGTGCAGTTCTCTGGTGGTGTTTGGCAATGGTAGAACTCACACTGGTGAGGTAGATGGATCCGGTGGTTCTAGACTTGCCAACTACTGCTTGAGAGCATCCGGCAACAACTGAGGACAAACCAGCCATCCAGTCCGGAACAGAGAAACACTGAAGGACATTTTAGTCAGTGAGTGAGTGGCTGATGGTGGTGAAGGGTGGGGTTAGACTCTGTTCCTCCCCTGCGCACCCCAGCCTCAAAGCTCTGGTGACTATTTAAAGGGCAGACATACCATATAAAGACATATGGTATACCTGGGTCAAACTATTAGTTTAGGGAATTTAAGGACAGCCATTTTTTATTTTGAAACAAAGTGTATAATTACTGCAATAGTCTGAGTTTACTGAGTCTGGAAAGGCTTCCAAATCCACAGTCACGTGCACATATAATGTATCAGAAAATGTTTAATTAATATTTGTTTGTTATGAATAGGATGTGACAGTTCTTCCCCAGAACAAGAAAGAAAATCTGCACCCAGCAGTCAGCTTTTAAAGGGGAGTCAGTGGTCCATGGAGGTTGGACTGAACCCCAGCCCCTGTCCACATGTCCAAGTGTGCTGGAGCAAGACATTGAACCACAGTTTACTATGTGATCATGTGTGTGTTTGATAGGAGAAAGTGACACATTCTAAAGTATTTGGGGTTAAATCACAGTAGAAAACATTTGACCATTTATCTCCAACACAAACGCCTGTTTTAGATCCTCTTCACTGAATTCAAACATGTTCATTTTATAGTAAAATGACTTGTTAATCTTTTCACTGTATTATTTAATTTGATCAAATATGATAAATTGACTGAACTGAAACTATAAAATGAATATTTGCTGATGTTTGTCATATTTTATATTATCACAACTTAAATATTTCCTGTTTTGCACTGACATTCAGAAAAGCGAAGCACTTTGGATTAATGATAGAAAAAGACTGTCATATTAATCTAGTAAAAGATCATCATCTGATAAATTGTTTTTGTACTTGCAGCCAATATGCACTCAAGTGGAGAGAAAATGATGACTTGTTCGTGTCGTGTCGATAACCTACAAGGATAATGAATCCTTCACTTAATCAGTCTTGCCTTCAAGGTTGGTCATGTGAGTGCAGGTCTGCAGTTTGAGCCATTCTGCCTTCCACCGACCAACAGGGGGTTCCTCTCTTAGCTCTGTGGCATAATTGGCAAACCATGCGGTGTCACCTTACCCTCCTCTTTCAATGCAGCCTTTTTCCCTCCACTCTTCCCAAACGAAAAAGGTGGAGAGCGAGCAAGTCTTTCTCACATGTTGGTTTGGTTTTTCCTCTGACAGTCCATTGAAAAGCTGCTACATACTGAGCTCCATATATCTGGGTCAGGGTCTGCTAATGTAGGTGACAGGGGGATCTGGAGATTAAAACCTCTTTATCTGCCTTTGCCTAAATCCCGCTTTATAGCCTACACTTCAGCTTAAGCTAATATGATTTATATTGTTACCAGTTTCCCTCCAGGCTAGCTGTATTTGATCTACATGTACGTTGCCATCGGGCCTGTGTCGTAGTTGTGTTGCTTTGGAGCAGGTTGACCATGAGAAGAGAGAGGGTGCTGTTAGGCGTCTGAGCTTGCGGTGATGGAGACTAGTTGACATAAAAGAACTCCGGCTGTAATTCAGTGGACATTTGATTCAGGTTTCAGAAAATATCAGTTTTACAGATACCCCTTTATTTCCAAAGTGATTGTGTTTCTTAACTATGCTAATTCTCTTATGTGGAACACAAATAAATACTTTCAAAAATTCTGATCCATTGTGTCAGACTCCCTCTAACGATCTTCTCCACAGCAAAGTGCATTGTGGGATAACTCTTGTCAATGTGAGGCCTTCTCCAGATGGACCGTGCATCTCAGGTTACACCGCATTTTTCAGAGCGCCCTCTATCCCACAGCCCCCCTGGCCCCTTTCTCCATCTCTTTCTCTCTCACACACATACACACACACTACAAATACACACACAAGTGAGTTTCCTGGGTGGGTAGAGTTGGGCTGAGACAGTGCTTTGCCTGTGTTCTAATGCAGGCTGCAGAGCATTAGTGAAATGAGATTATCATCGTTCTTACGCAGTGTCTGGCTTGGAGGTGGACAGAGGTGTGAGTTAGGAAGGTGAGGATGCCATTATTAGACTATTAGACTACATTATGCTGGAGGATGCTTCATCAGCTACATGTCAGGGAGAGATGGAATGAGGTCCAGATATATGTTGAGATGAAAAATCACTTTGAATCTCAGATGAGTGGGTTACACACAACGAGTTACTTGACGACTGGTTGGACATTAATAAGTGTCCATCTTAAAGGGACATCCATCCAGAGCCCATTTCCCTGTATGAGTGGAATGGCGTCTCAAGTTGTGGCCCAACCCTTTGCTCAGTACAAGGGATAGGAGATTATGTCTTGTTAGAGCAAGTGGGGGCCAGGACTGCAAGCAGTTTGTGTATATGTGTGTGGATATGTGGGGGTGTGTGTGCGTGAGGGAGTGCAGAGGCTGGGATGCACGTATTAAGAAACGATTAGTGGAGATTAAAGCTCTGCCCTGGAGTCTGCCTGCACGACTCCAGGCAACAAGAATGACCAACCCCTCCCTCTCCACCCTGCAGTGCCCCCTGTGGAGTCGGGCCACTGAAGCCCCGGCTACATCCTTGTCAGCCGGCTGTGGAGGATCAATAGCTCTGCTGCTCTTCTGCCCACAGAGCTTCTCCCTCTGAACATATTGCCCCCAGGATGAAGCACGAGCACTCACACTGCGGACCGACTGCCTAGATTGAATGGTTTTAATGACATCCAATCAGGTTCAAAGTCAGTTGATGGATGGAGTATGTGATGATTTGAAGAGTGCACTGCGGTGTGGTGCACAATGATGTAACTTGTAACGGTGTCACGCAATGCAGCACTGACTCCCATGTAGAACGGAGCTCTGAGGCCTCTAGAAAGGGGCCTTGCAGGTGAATTACGGAACCTCAGCAGTAAATACAGATGTATGCATTCAGATTCTATAGAAATGGATGTTACATAATGCGTTTATTGTATATAATGCAACTATACAAATTGTCATTTTTATAATTATGTATGTATATAAAAAACTGTTTGGCACTGAATAAAAGTAAATATGAATGGATGATTAATGACACAATAACCTCTGATGCAGTCTCTGATGTATTTTTATTTATTTCTTGTTATTGAAACTTCTAAGTCTGACTTTGTATCTACTGTAACATTTAGGAAAATACTATACTTGTATTTTATCCTCAAACATTTTTCTGCTGTACAAGGACAAGACAAATGTAAGGCATCTTTCAAAATACACAATGTATACTGCTCAAAATATATGTTTTATTTCATTTTATTCATCGCAGTGAAATTTAATACAATGGAAATAAACCTAAACTGTGCATTTTTGTTATTAAAACAATTTAACAGTACAAAGATTGAATGTGAAAGCACCATTTGAGATTACTTCTGTCTTTTCTGAATCACTGGCAATATGACAGGAATCACGGATATTTACAATGAATGAGGTGTGAGTCATTTTCAAAAGAAAGCTAGAAAGTTTTCTCTTGCTCACACAGTGCTTAAATCACTCCAGTGTTTTCCAGCTACCACAGGGTGTCTGGTCCAAAATAACAGGAAAGGGTACAAGCATAAAACAGGAGGAAAAATGGAATCTTCTCATTTGTGTGAACACAACCTGGTTTAGTTCTAATCTGGAGAAAGAGTGGGATATACACTGACGCCTGATAGATTAAGGCCTGAATGCTTCTCTCTGCATTCTACTCTGCAACAGAAGGGCCCTGCTAGCAAATCCCAGGCTTTAAAGCAGAGGAGGTTCGGGAGCTTATGATGTAATCATGGCCCTGTCTGTCACAACAGAGGAGGTGGGGGAGCTGTAGAGGAGAATGTGGAGGTTAAAGGGCTTCATGGCATCATTACAGGGCAATATACATGGAAACAAATAATGAGTATATAGAACTTGTACAGCATATGCCTAACTTGCATCAGGACCAGCAGAACCCGAGAAGTGTTGAAATTTTCCTGTTTCTTTTAGTCTGTTGCACATCTGAAAATGGTCCTTCATGTTGGATTTCAAGACTGTAACTCGAAAATCTAAGAACTTTTTTTTTTTTAGCAAGTTTTAAAACTGCATTAGTAAAGGTTCTGCCACCAGGGAGTAAAAACATACAAGTCACCAAGGTTAATCTCTAAAATGTTAATGCAAGATGCGTTGCACAGTGAGATTATATTTTATTTCTGAGTAGGGCATTTAGAGAGCAATACTGAAAAATATTATAAATGTGCAATTTGTCACTGCCCTCAAATATGTAAAATTACACACTTTGTACTTATGTTAATGAAATTTAGGTAAGATTTAAATCAAAAACTAATGTGTAGTAATGACCAAGAGCCAATGTACATGGTGAAAAGCAGCCAGTCTTTATTTTTTAAATATACACACTTGGTGAAAAGTGTTACAGCTGCATCAAAAGAAGTTGTTTCAAGCCTTTTTTGTAATAAGATTTAAAGAATTGCTTTTTGACATTTGTAAATCACAAATACTGAAGCTCCCTTCCAAGTGTTACCTATTTCTGACATACAAAATGCCAGACCACTAAGTGACATACAAAGGAGTTTATGTTAAGAAATAACAAGGGGTGCTCCTATCCATGCACTTAATTAATTGGATTTGGTAGACAAAATGGCTGCTTCAGGAAGTCAGCTCAGCAATCCAGCAGTAAAAAACACCTCGATCTATATCCTGAGTCTTCACAAACCGAGACATGTGCGCAGACCACAATTAAAAAACGGCTCAGGGAAAAGCACACAAGATGGAAAACTCAGTGGGACATTACTGTGAGGGACCTTTCTAACATGAGAAATGTCTGGGAGTGTATGACGCTGAAATGGTGGAGGGTGCAGAGGTGACATTTCCAATAGTGGTCGAGAATACAGGAAGCAGAGACAAGTGATTTGTGACTCTGGCACCAAATTATAAATACATCCTAAAAACAGGAAAGTCAAGGAAGACCAATGAAGAAAACTCAGTGATAATTACACAATCTGTGTGAAGCAGTGGTGGCTTTCCTCCTGGGGTTTTTGGTTTACTTTGTCTTTAAGTACAGGAGAAATTTAAAGAAATAAATACTAGACACTCAACTTCACAGAGCTAAAAAAAAAAAAAAAAAAAACAACCCATGAAAGCAAATGAAAAAATACACCAAGAAAATCAATGTCTGTACATAGTAAACACAATTCACCGATAACTCATTTTACGTCCCCTGCAGATGTACATTTAAAAAATATATTTGCCATTGTACACAGCGTGATGTCTTGGAAAACAGTAGGATCTCCAATCTTTAAGGCAAGGATGTCCAATCCTGGTCCTCGAGGGCCGGTATCCTGCATGTTTTTGGTATTTCCCTTTTCCAGTGCACCTGACCGTCATTACCAGGCTTCTGCAGAGCTTGATGA
>JAPTGW010000005.1:15691476-15701749 GCA_029814545.1 Apogonichthyoides opercularis
CCACGACAGTGGGTAGTTTGGTGTATTAACCATGCGGCCAAGCATCCAAACATCAGACACCTGTCATCTTTGTCATGAAGCTGGATTCAAAGGTTAATAAGGTAGCTTCACGTTTACCCACAGGGTTTTCAGCGTCACAAAGATAGTTCACTTTTTACTGGTGGTAAATCACATTGATAGGTTATATATGCTGCAGGCCTAACCTACTCTGGAGCAGGTTATGTTTGAGAAAGTGGATCAAAACATGGAAGAGCATAACTGACTGACCATGAGCCTATTCGCCTGGAAGCTGATATAACATGTAATCTTAAAACAGAGGCTGATTATAGCACACACGCTTTGGACTTCTTACATCTATTTGAAGCCCACTTACCGGTGGGAATTCTGCGTTTATATTCATTCTTTACTTTCCCAGACTGCTGAACAGCACTAGGGATACAGCTGGAAGAATAATACTTACAAGTTTACACAAGTAAACTACATACAACTGATACACAATGTTAGAATTGTGATCATAGTTTTAAATCATAGGCTTTGATGGGTAATGGAAATTTAACCATGGTCTGTCATTTAATGATCAAAGTCCCAGTTTCTACTCTCACCAGCAGATTATTTTGAGGCGAGGCATCACCATTCTACTTATGATCTTATTCACTAATGCCAATGATAGAGGAGCCTGTCACATGAAATGAAATATTTGATATTAAAACACTAGACAAACCACCCACAGAAAAAGATCTTAAAAGTGACAGATGCAAATAACACTTAGACTAAAAGATTCCATGTCGGCCCATTGATTTGTTTACAGCATGTCCCCAGACCTTGACTCATCCTTCTCAGCAGCCAATCTCATCTTAAACCTGAGCCAGCAACAGATCAGAGTCAACTACAGTTCAAACTGCCAGGAAACGAAAAGATCAGACAGAAGTTAGTCATTTTCTCTTTCCAACTTCTCTGTTGGCTCAAGCTTTCAACTCCACGTACGCACTGTAGAGAATAGCCACTCAAATCACTCACAGCTCAATAGGCTGCCACATACTGGTACTCTTCTCAATAGGTGCAGACGCACGAAAGTGAAATGAACATCAAACTCTATTTCACCACTTTCACCCTTGCCTCCTATCAGGCTGTCTCCCTTTACCCTTTCTCGACATTCTCTCCATCTCAGTAGTTTTCACCCATCATTCTTATTCACCAATGTTGCCCTCTACTGTGTCTCTCTGCTGAGCTTTCTTTTCTGTAGCTCTTCGCTCAATCTCGTCCTGCTTCCCATTTCAGAAAAGATCTGTGCAATTAATGTGAAAAAACCTGCAACACTCATGTGTGAATACTAATTCAATTTTGCAGGAAGGTTGGAAAAACATTACAAATACCCAGCAGCGCAACACTGAGTTGACATTCTGAGTTAGTTCAATTTCAACTCTAAGAGCTGTTGAAGCTGATCAGTAACTCAGAACAATCTAAACAGCACCTTGGCTGTAGCAGAACATGGAACATGATTCATTGCTGGAGGCTTACCTTAGTGACAAACTACAGCAATACAGGAGCTCAAAGTATTGGAGTGTGGCTGTGTGTGCATGCTCGTGCAAACATAGTGTCAACCTGCAGTGAAACAGCTGGTTACCAAGGTTGGTTGTATGTGTGACTGTGTGTGTGCTGTTGCCCTGCTCAGCCTCAGGCAGTTCATCAATTATAAAGGAGCTCTGGAAAGGAAGGATAAGGCCAAGATACAGCAATGGCATCTATAAATACACACCTGAATGACACGCATGAGGTGAACAGCTATTTTTGCATAGCACCACATATGCACACACATGTGAAGGTTGACAGGCAAACACACTGAATGTACCACAATGTCATTTGTCATACCAGGGCACTTTGTGTATCTGTTGAGTCAGGAAGCTCCAGAGTATCCTGGCCACTCTATGCCAACCTGAGCACTATGTGATACTCTGTCTAAATCAGAGTCATGATTAGTTTCCTCCTCTTGCATTATGTGTTTTATCAACTCAACAGAGTGTCTCTGTAAATGGCCAAATGGAAAAGTTGAGAGTTTGTGTACTTGTAAATTATGTAATGGTGTGGAAGACGTGGACTATCATTTCCTTGGCTGCTTACTTACTGCTTTTACTTAACTTTTGTCCTCTCCCTTTCAAGTTACTCTTGATAATTTAGCTCTCGGTTTCATCCATCCATTACTGCTTCTCCCTTAACAATACCACATGTCGAACATTTAATCTGTGAACACTATATCCCTCTCTGTACCTCTCCATCTGTCTTCGCTCTTACTCCATCACACACACACCCATCCATTCATTGGTCTCTCACCCCACAAACCATGCCCACTTTTTCTTTTCTTTTCTTCTCTCTTCTTGGCCCTCCAAAACATACCTATTCTTGAGTATAAATATATATATATATATATATATTAAAGTATAAAGTCTATTAAAGCATTCTTCCTCCTGACTCTTGCCCAGTTTTACTCCCTGGCAACTAATAATGTTTTGTTTATTGGCAAATATTGCAGGGATTGTAAGCATACAAGGCAAGCACTACCTTCTGATGCTGTTCCAGGCCATTACTGGACTTCACTTCTCATTTCGGTGCTATCCTGCACAGAATTTACTAATATCTGTATCCAGAAATTCATATGCAGGTACTGCACAGATTCACATAGACTTCTACCAATTCCACACATTTGGAGGAAGAATTTCACTTTGGAGAGAGGCCTGAAAATATATTGTGCACCATGCAATTACCAGAGAATGATGTATGAGAAACAATTGACAAGAAACAATGGTGCAAAGAGAGAAGATGCGTGCAGTGAAGGGGGAAGCAGGAACAGCCAGGGGATTCCCATTGACTCATTCCCCTTGACATGCCTCAATATCTATATAGCAAATAACTGAGCACAGGAGAGCAAAGCTGGTAAGCAGACAGATAGACAACAATACAATACAGTAATATGTTGCTCAATCAGTCTTAAACCTGTCAGGTGGACAGCACCTGGCATTGAATATTAGCCTTCTACCAGAACAAATTATTGTTTAATGAGCATTCAGTCCATGTTGTCATAACATCTACAATGTGAGCCACTAGAGTGAGCTTAAGTGTATCATAGTGTGTCTCTCTTCTGCAAGATGCCTACTATACATTCCGTCCTATGCGCGTGGAGCAGTCTGTGCTACCATGGCAACTCGCAACTGAACATGCTTTAGTGTGTGTTGCTGAGCTAGCTGGTGTAGCTGGAGCAGCAACACACACACACAGTTCCAAAGCAACTAGGAAGACTGCTGAGGAATACTTAACAGCACGGCAGAGCTGACATCTGAATGTGTGAAAATACAGCAACCTCTGAACGGTCGACCAGTAGGGTTATAATGGCTTCTGGTCAGTGTGATCCCAGAGTGTGCAGATGTGTGCACCTATGTTGAAAACGAAAGTGTGTAGAGGGTTTACATCACACCACTTTCTACACACACACACACACAGACATGCACATAATGCCTGCCCTTCCTAAAGCATATTTCATCATTAGCTCTAAGCAGTTAATCCTCTGCTCCACTGACCACGGCTCAGCTCAGCCCATTTCAATAATCTGCATCTGGGGCTAACCAACCCATCATACACACACATGCACAGACAAGCACACCGCACATACTAAACAAGGACACAATCAACCCACAAAACATATGGGACTGGTCCAGAGCAATAAATATCTCAAGTAAAAGCTCTCACAACCGCTCGTATTGTACGTCTATCCATCTGTAATCTTTGGTGCCAACAGAGAAGCCAGTTTGCAGAATTGCTCCTGTTTATTACAAAGGGAAAGCCAGTTAATCGCAACTATAATAAATTCATGAGATAATAATTGAACATGTATATTTATCAAAGAGCATAGAAAATTCTATCTGAATACATGTGAATGCTTGTTTTAAAGGCTGCTCATCAAATTCATAATACCAAGCAGTCCATTTGTCTTGCCTATCCTCATAAGGAGACAAATGAATTGTTCCAGTCTTTGCTGATACAAGTGGAACAATATATTAATTCAGTCTTCTCTTTAATCTTACCTTTTCATCATGCTTTTCCAAACATTTGTACAACTCACAAATATCCAATATAAGCAATATGGTATAGTGTTAAAGACTTTGGGACCATGAGAATCTTAGTTAAGACAAACGGCTGACATGACACAGTGATTGATAAAAATAAAATGAAAGTAAATTGCCTGTTTGTGATGAGCAGGGCAGAAAAGAGCTTCAGAAAGGCAAATAATTACTGCAAATAAAGAGAAGGGTGATGACACAAGAGAAAATAGGCTCTGGGTGTACAGTATGATAAATGAGCAAGTATGAAACTACAACACTGACAAAGGCGGATAATGAGTTAGAAGTGAGTTTGACCTTCGCCTTCCAGCAACAGACAGGAATCATTCAGGCTTGGAATTGACTTGTTACTACCTGACTTATGCCTTCTCCTTAGACGAGTTTATGTCCTGTTCATGCTTTTCCTTCCAAGATGCTACACTGTAGTAATGCAAAGTAACAATGACTATTGTTTTTTCTTTCTCTTGTTTTGTTTTATCTGACTTGAATGACTGAAAAGTGATGCCAGTATGTAAAAGTGAATGAAAGCCCATAACCCAACACCCTGCTCTTTGCCTTTTGCCAAATGTTACCATGTTTTCTGGAGAAGAAAACATAAAGAGAATAATTTTCCTGTCCTCTCTTATTCTGCAACATCAATCCTACATGTGCTTTTATATAAGTGTAATAATGTGCATAAACTGACAAACTAGAGCGCTGAAGCACATCCTGAGGTTCTTCAACTTCACTTGCTTTGCGCTACATGCCTTGTCCATTTTTGAGCCAAGTTCAAGGTTAGCTGCTCATTGTATTGAGCGCCAATGCTCCCCCATTGGGATGGACAGAGGCGAGATGCATTAGCACCTCTGCAGGGGGCCCTCAATCTCATCTCTTCGATCTTTTTCTCACCATGTCCTGTCTCTGTACCTTCCTCATTCCTTCTTGTCCATCTCTCCCATAACCTCATGAAAGTCCCTGATCATCCTTTGTCCAGCAGTCTGCTGGTGTGTGGGTGTACATGTTCAGCGATGCGTGCATGTGTGCTTATCACTGTACAGGCAATCATGTGCAAGGTGTGAGTATCATGCATAAGTGTCCACACAAATGTGTATCTCTCATGCTAATGTGAAGCACAGCCAGATGACCATAAACTAAATCAAAGCCTGCAGGGGGGTTAAGGCTTTCCCCTTGACCTGCTGCTGTGCACTGACCTGCAGTAAATGGGTTTAAACCTTACCCTGCCACAGCCTTTTATCTCCATCTCCTTCTTAAGCCACAGACCAACGCACACACAAACTGACCGACAGACAGGCTGACAGAAGCCATATGGTCCATTCACTTCCAATGGCAGGAGGTAGCCATCAAAGAGCTCTCAGAGCAACTCCACTCAGCCATGGACAGAAAGGCAGAGGGTGGGAGAGAGATGAAGAGCAAGGCAGGGGGAAATTATGAGGAGAGGGCAAACAGAGGTGGATAAAGTGAGTGGAAGCAACGACATAAGTGGAGAAAGAGATAGGAAGTATGGTTATGGGCAAAGAAAAAGAGACATCCTATCAGTTCAAGAGCTTCAGAGCAAGGCTTTAAAAAGACACGGGGACGTGAATATCATATAAAACCTGTGTGTTGTGATTTGAGAGTCACTAAAGGGCCACCCATAGTTATAGCTGTGGCAGTGAACAGACTGAACACCACAGCCTGTTTTATGTTGACAAGAGGGACTTAAGATAATGACAACAGGCAGCATCAGAAAAATATTCCACAAAGGCTTTTATTTTATGTATGCGTCTTGTACTTCCATCAATACTTCTCAGCACTTTGTAGGATTTGATTCATCATGTCACAGTCAGTGTGAGATAAGTGATTGGAACTAGTTATTCCTGATATTGATGGTCCTCGCAAACACACAAGTATGACAATGACTGAGGCTACTGTCAGATCGAAACACCCCGGCATATACTAGCAAATTTATTCTTACCCACATTATATAAAAACATTTCACAAGCAAATTGAATTTAACTCACTCAACTTCCTGCCAAGCTCAGTTTCATGATGTCATAAATGAAAGCCTGTAAACAATAACATTTAGCACAGACAAAGACCATTTCATTAAAATGCCACCGCTATGTATCTTTTACCGTAACGGTGACGTATTACTCACAGGAATATAAATAACACTCAAAATCGGAAAGAGTGAAAGAGAGTGTGACAGAAGATTCAAGAGGGATGAAGGGAGAGAGGGAGGGAGAGGTAGACGGACTGAACAAGTAAGGTGGAGGAGTGTATATAAATCAACATCCATTAGTGGAGGGGTTATAAAGTCACTGATGAAGGAGGTGGGCTGCAGCTTAGACCTTTTATTGTCTTGTTGTTGTCTTTTATTGCCTGTGATGTCATCTAATGGTATACAGTTAACGACAGGGGAGGAGGAGTACGTACATGGGAGGGGTGAATGGGGTTGTGATGGGGCTGTGTGTGCATAGCTGTGTTGACATAGGATATTGATCACCCTTTAAAATAGATGGTGTGTCTGCTGTGTTTCTTTGTGTGCCTCTGTCTTAATACACAATATGCATACACTATGATGTTCATTCACATTGAGTTTGAATAAGAACAATACAACAACCCTGCAGACATGATTTTCTTAAGTGCCAAAATGTGGTTTTTAGAGAGACGTCTGGAGAGAGGCCAAGAGAAAAGAGGAACACATAAAGATTTCCAGGGATAAAAATTTGCTTCCTCCTACAAACAAAAACAATACAGAAAACAGCTTGTAATGCTTTTAACACTCACAGACTAAAACTAATCATCACAGACACGCAGCAGGTATAAAATGATAATTTAATTTCCAGTTCCAAACATCTGCCAACATATCATTATCATCTTACAACATGGAACACAGTCTTATTCAAGGTGCTACTATATGGAACATAAACAACAAACACAAGTAAGGGCCTTAATCAACCATAATAAATATATCAAAAACAATCATGTGAGCCACACTGACAGAAACATGCAGTCAAAACTCACTGTTTATTTTGACCTCTGTTACATTTTTTTCCCCTCATGGTATGGATGTATCAATATATGGATCACTGGTATGAGTCAGGCCTTGTTGACTAGTATTAACTCTCAGCAAATAAGATGACTTGATTTAGAACAGACAAATTAGGTTAAAAGCCTCCCACTGGATAATTACTAAGTGATTAGTATGTTTCAGCTAGAAACAAGTTATTTAACCTCAGCCAATGCACAGAGTTCTTTCTCATTTTTTAAACAATCGTCAGTTTACTAGAGAGTATAAAGATCGGATTGTGGAAGAATGGTTAAAGATCATGTGGTCTAATGAGTCCAGATTGGCCCTGTTCCATTGTGATGGACGCATCAGGGTGAGAAGAGAGGCGGATGAAGTGATTACCCATGATGCCTTGCACCTACAGTACAAGCCTGTGGGGGCAGTGTTATGATCTGGGGTTGATTGAGCTGGTCTGGTTTAGGTTCAGCAACATTACATGCCCAGGAAATGATGTTAAAAAAAATGCTTAATTAGTGTCTAAATGTTGTGATACTGCATACTCATCAAAACAATAGCATGGCAAATGTGTGTGAGAATCACAGCCAAAGTCTGATGAAATATTAGAGTGTGGGGCATTTGTCGCCCAGGCTGTTTATATATTTACTTGTTTGGTCAAATGGCAAAAAGGCTATTTTAAAAATTGTATTGGTATTGGCCTGGAATTTCACTATCGGTGCATCCGTACTTTCTAGACTACTTCTGCCTACATACAAACTCAATCCCTACCTTTAAAACGGGCTCTTAAAAATACCCTCAGTCACTCCATCCTTGTCTCCTTCCTGCTCTCTGTGTAATGCTGTTTTCCCTTGGCCTGTGAGGCTCAGTGGCCTACCCACCACAGAATTGGTCTCAGTCATGGCCCGTCTGAGTGCGAGTGCAGAGCAGCTACGACCCTTCTATCACACCTAGCAGCAGTGCATCATCCCATTACCCAGTAAAAGGCTGCCACACAGGGAAGGGCAAGAGGTATGAGGGAGGTCTGAGGTAGAAGCCTCAACACGCAAAAACCCAGCTTATCCAGTGCTGTTTGACTCTGGGGGGACAAATCTTGTTTAGCTAAGGCTTTGCTAGGACACTGTGTGGCATGTTTTTCAGGACACAGACAGTGCTGGTCAAATATGTTCACAAATACTACTAGATACATGGAGCTTTCTACAGGTTTTAAGGAACTTTAAGAAAATTAGAGAAAGAAAAACAGATGAATGTGTTAAAATATTTTCTTTCCATTGACAGCAGATAATATACTTACACAAATCACTTAATAAATGATGTATTTCATTTTATTTTTATCTCTCAATTTGACTCAAGAAATAGATAAGAAACTTTGCCTGATCGATTCTGCAACATGCTGATCTGTGCTGTCTAGCAAGTTCTGCAACATGCTGATGTGTGCTTCAATCTGCCCCCAGGGCTCTGGATTTTCTACAAGCCCAAAGTGAAGGGAAAGTACAGCGGATACTCCTGATACTGGGTATATACACGCGTATGTGTGATATATGGTGCACCAGATGAGGAGGATGTTGAGAGATACCAGATAGGCTTGACTCTAGGAATAAAACCCCCCCCAGAGGCTCTCCTGATCTCCCCTTCCTCAAAAAAACACACACACTCAAATTCTCTCCACGGTGAAGTACACACTTCCTCTTTTGCCTCTTTCATGCACACACACCTCTTCTGCCTACAAATACAGCCGACTCAGCTAGTTTGCCTGAAAGTCAATCTGCCCTACTACTACTATCCTTCCTCCAATCCAGCAGTCCCAAACTCCCAGCCCTTACTCCACAGTCTAAATGGAGAAACTGAATCTCTGACTCCATCATTTTAGCCTTTTCTCCTGTTCTTCCATCCTATGTCTCTGACCAGTTCTGTTCCTTACCTTTTTGACTCGGCCACTTTTTGTGCCCACGAAGACCAGTGAGTGGTTCTTGTAGACGTATGCAATGACAGAAGTCATTTTGTCAGCAGCATCAGAGAACAGAGGTTTGCCACGCACCATCTCAGACACTCCCAACGGCGCATTCATGTCAAGGCCACAAAAGTCGTCGTCAATGGTCAAGAGCTGCAAAGGAGCGAAAGGAAAGATTGTAATATAAACATTTTACTTTCAGAGTTTCCCTTAAGTATAATAGGCCACACGTATTATTGTTAACAGTAAAAAAAATAGCTTGTATGGGTGTTTCTCCAAAAAAGACATTTGAAAATGTGTGAAAATGAACAAAGAATAAATAGTCTGTATGGAGTGAGAGAAAACATGAACATTTATATGCATGTGTGCATCTGCTGGCCCACATGTGAGAAATAGCAAATGTGGGAAAAAGTAAGAAAGAGATGAAGATGGAAGAAGACTGCAGTCAGGCTCTAGCTCAGTAATAGTGCCAGAGGCTGCTCTGTCAGGCACAATTCCCCATCGTCCACCTCGCAAAACAGCAACTGCAGAAATGCCAGTGCAGCAAGATATTCAAAGTGAAATGATTCAAAGTGAGCTGAGTGAAATACATAAAAAACCAAAAGAGTGCAGGTCCATCACATTGCTCTAAGGCATGTCAGCGCCATGCATCCAAAAATAAATGAATGAATAAATGTATAAAAAAAAACTCTTGATGGCGGTAATTCTGCAATGCTTTTTATATGGACACGCTGGCGTGATTTTGTGATTATATAAAGAAGAGTGTATTTTCTGCTTTGTACGTTTTTACATTTTGTGCATGCATGCATGTGTTTTATCCTGCTGGGAGGGGGTATTCATAGCAGTCAGTGTGGGCAAAATGACTTATGGGTTTTGATAAGAGTATAATGGTGCTGGGGATTGGTCATTATGCTATGTGTATGGATGGATTTGAAACACTGAGTTTAGCACTGAGGCAGGCATTGCTTGATTAATAGCTTGCCAATGTGGTCAGTTACGATGAGAAGAGAAGCTTCGGCAACAGACCCTGTTTATGCTTAGTTTTTAAAAAAGAACAGAGCATGTCAACAATCAGATGAGACAGTGAGAATAAGTAAAACAAATGCTGATACATAATAATGTGATGAAAATTCAGTGGTTGATTGATCTAAATATCTACAGAAACATTTGACATGTCGTGTCATCAGGACTCAACATTGGCACTGG
>JAPTGW010000005.1:15797244-15807653 GCA_029814545.1 Apogonichthyoides opercularis
CTGAGGGGTTTATGACTATGGCTACATTCTTCAAAGAACATATCGACTATGAGCTTGGAGAGTACTGAGATCAGTGTCAAGATTTTCATACAGTATGCATGTGTTATGCCAATAGACGCATGAGCAACAGTATTGGCCCATTTTTCAAACCAGCACATATTGACCATGACTACCATCTGTTGTAACAATGTAGAGCTGTGCACTAAAATGGCATTCATAGATCTCTGTTAAGGATGCATGCTTCAATAGTTGAACAAAGTGCAGGACACATATGGAAACATGCACGTTCATCTATCATAATCTGAGATACATTATCAGTCGGAGTAAAGACAAGACACGGAGGCAACCGCGGAGACTCTGGAGGCGCTGTCCACTGGAATACTGGATGGCATTACATTGTCTCCTGCAACAAGATTCAGCGATTGGACAAACAAGCTGAGAGATTTCTGAAAAATCACTGTCAAGTCTTTACTGCAACAACAGCCATTAAAACAGTGGGCAGAATGTGAAGCAGTCCTGGGGAGGCAATAATAAAACACAACAGATTAGGGCTGTGGATTGGATACTTTTTTTAGAGAACTGTCACGGTATAAAGAGCACAACACCATGTGCACAAATCTGGGTGAAAAGATTTACTTTACAGTGGGATTTGCATATGTTTTTAGCACAGTCCCTGTAACATCCAACAATATAGCAGTACTTTTATGAGCAAAATAACATTTGCCTACGAAATGATTTGACCACAGATCTTTATGCACGAAGAACTGATTAAAAAGAGGTTGACTGATAGTGAATTCCTAAGTGCTGATAAAATAATGACAGTGAAGCACAAGTAGATTGATGAACTGATTTCTGCCCGTCTCCCAAAAAATATTGAGAAAAGCACATTATGCATGTCAGAAATTAACTTTACTTTTATTAGCAACTATATAACTGCTGATTTGAAAATCTAATTCAAAGTAAAAAAATAAATAATTCTGTATCACTGTAAATAAAATTATAACTTAACATCAAAGAACTGTAAAAAATCTAGAGTGATTTTTCACATTTTTGGGGTACTAATTTCTTTTAAAGTCAGCTCTTCCAGTTGAGAAGTCCAATATTTCCTACTGGCTGCTGCCAGCACCAAACTTCTGATACCAACTTCCAAAACCCCTAGACAACCTAGAGCCTAAGTCGTGCCCTTCTGGTTGGGTCCCACAAGACCTAATTTTAGGGGGAAAATGATATTGCAGTCAATGGAAAGAGACACATCATTTTTAACACCCTTTGAATTATGCCCTCATTTACATATATATTTGTCAATTAAAAGTCAAGTCAATTAAAAGATAATATTAAAAAAAAAAATCAAAGAAAGTTGCAGTTTGTTGTAACACTACTTAACTACCACACTATGAAAATATGTAAAGTGAAAGGCACACCTTAAATTTATGGGTGTGATGTCATCACTGTCTCTGTGATATGGTGCAGATGTCTCTGCAGCTTCAATATGACCAGACTGTAGTGAATCATCTCTTTTAACACTTTATCACCTCACTCTCGAAGACAGAGGTGAAAAGTGCTAAGATCATGGCCGTTTTACTGTTTGTGACATGACTCACATGCAATGAGAGATACCGTCCATAGAACTGTTTTAGACAAACCATGACTTTCTAGGCTTGTAAAATTATCTTTTCACTTGACTAACATCATGTGTGTAAATGATGGTGCAATTCAAATGGGAACAAAAAATGACTTATCTCTTACTATTGACCGCCATTGATATTTTTTCCTGTTAGGTCCCATGGGACACAGCAGGAGAGGCAGGACTTCGGCTCCCTGTGTCACTATCTAAAACTGATAGTATTTTTGGCTTCCTGTGTGGTTAAACCCTGCACTGCAGTGGCCTGGGTTCAACTCTAATCTGGGCTTTTTGCTGCAACCCACTCCTTTTGTCTTCTGTGTTTCCTGCGTATTCTTTTGTGTAACTGTATGTATGAACTGCAAATATATGTCTTAAAAAGAAATAAGAATCAACAGTGTTTTTGAAAATCAAAATCTTGTATATAGCATTGTAAAACATATCAAAATACTTCAATAAATCAATATTCTCTTACTTCCACTACAGAATATACTTTCAGGTACTTCTAATAAAGCCATCTAGTGCACCGCTAGGCCACATATTGGAAAAAAACATAATTCCATACATTTGTTGAAAAGCCCTTGACTTGGAACAAAAGGGAGCTTTTTAATGGCCTGATTTCACACTGTTGCTAGTATTTACCCAAATCTCAAACTCCCTTTTACGCCCACACAAGCCATGAAAACACACTCAGACCCCCCACCTGATGTATACGCAAGCAACACACACTGCAGCTCTACTCTCCATCCACTGGCAGTATAGATTACCCCAGCCTGCCAGCAGATTGAGTTCCCAATCACCAACTTGTCTATTTGTCATCATTTGGGTCCACTTAGGGGTTAATAGGGTTAAGGGGCGGGTGCCGGTTCCCCCTTAAAAAGCCCTCATGTTCGCTCTAGTTAAGGCAGGCGTCAGTACAGAGGGGGGTAAATAAATACAAATGATCCAGTTAAGGAGAAAAATGACACACATTTCGCTCACGCTGCTTTTTAAAAGCAGACCTGAGTGACCTCCTGCAGTGAAATCCATCAGCATGGGTAAGAGATTGAATATGAGACAGGGAGAGGGAAGGAGGAAGGAGCCGAAAGAGAGATGGAATCAGGAAAAGTGTGAGGGATAAAGGAGCGGGGTGTAGTGTATGAATGAGGCAGGCAAAGACGGACAATAACAAAGAAAAAGTGAGTGAGGGAGATTAAATTAAGACAGAAAACACTGCTGCAAAGTGAGCAGTGAGGGAGACAAAGAAGGATGAGTGGGTAGAAGAAAAAGAAAGTGACTGTGGCCTCCCTGACCCCTCTTTATACACTCTCACAGGGGACAGGCCTCTCGATTCTGGCTGAAAAAATATTTGGGATATTTCAAAATCGTACAATGATACATACATACACACATACATAAGCTTTCGCCTCCTGAGATGTGTTCACTGGTTCACATTTTGCAGTTTGTGCCATCTAAAACTGGGAGTGGCAGTGATAAATGCGTGGTACATATGCTCTGAATATCCAATAACGGCTACATATTGGTTTCTTTTATTCCCATCATTCATGCCACTGTGCAGTACACAATATGAAAAACCCAAATAATACGGGTAGGCAATAAAAGATGTGAGTGGGTTTCTAAACCATTTCCACTAAAAGGTGCGTGTGTCTATGTGTGCCCACGCAGGTCCCGAGAATTGTGTGTGCTTTTTACCGCCAGCACAGCAAAGCTCTTAAGGCCCAAAGAAGAGCTTTTAAAGCAGTTATTGACTTCTGTCTCCTCAGCTGACCACAGTCTTGTCCTTGCATGCAGGTTGCCTAGCTACAGAATTGAGGTTCACCCTAACTTGACAGTGGGGTCAAAGTGCTGCTCAGTCTGTCCCGCCTCGTCGACTACCTCAGTAAACAACACCTCCAAAACTAAGACTGAACTACTTGGCAATAACTCACCGGCCCAATTAATTCCCGTCATTTTAAATAATTAAAAGTGCTGCTTGGTGCAATTAAACATCAATAAATCATTACTCCATTAATTTTAAGACATGAGTATTATTACTTTACACAAACAGGAGCACTGCCAAGAAAATGGAAAGCATCTACCTGCCTCTGCACCTTATTTACATTTTGTAGCAGCGGGGTGGATTTTGGATTACACCTGCTGGATTTCCTCCAGTGTATTTATCGTCTTCAGCAGTGTGAAAGATAAGACAAATGCATAACGCACTTTGTTGCAGGGCTGTTGTGCTGGATGACAATAAGCCTTCTAATTTCATGTGTGCAATCTTCAAGACAAGAGGAAATGATTGTGGAAAATGTGCAGAAGCTCAACCTTGCATTTACAGTGAATACAATTAAACACACTGACATCCTGCTGTAAAGAGTTACAAAAGCTAGGAAACTTTCAGCTTCTAAACTTGGTTTATTAAGTAACAGAGATGTAGAGAGATTATACACTAAATAAAGGTCTTTTTCATTACTGACTGTTTATGGGTATAGATTTTGAGTGGGTACTTTGTCTCCCACATGGTATATGGAAGAGAAGACAGACTGTCAGGTGTGGCCTGTTGACCGTTGTGCCACCAAACACCAGTGTGTTGAAGAAAAACAATGAGCCATTTATATTCAACAAGTTTTGCTCCACGCCTCCCCATTCCACCTTTCTGTGTGTGTGCGTGTTTATGTGGAGAATGGCAAAGACTGCAGCTGCTGTTATTGTCAACTGGATTAAATTAAAAAAAGATTTATTCAAAAGAGCTAAAAAATAAACAACAGACAAAAAGAGTGACTGTGTAGCCTGAGGGAGGAGAGGAGTGACAGTGAAGTGACAGACTAAAATGAGATTTTATTCTCTATGGCCAACTGTATAGGGGGAGAACTGAAAATATAAATACAAAACTATTAAAAAAAAAAAAAAAAGAGTACATTGCCTTTTTCAATCTTATGACAAATGTCACTATTAAGACTGAACACTTAAGAAAGTCCAAGTTTAAGGGACGTCAAAGGGATGATGGATTGATATGACAAACTCGCTCTCTCAGTTTTTCACATCCTTGTCACACCCACCCATTCACCAATATGCGATGACTCCGTCCCGTATCAATTCTACAGGGACTCCCACACGACACACGGTGACCAGCTTCAACAAAGACGCCCTAAGCCCTGCCAAAGGTTAGCACTGACAGGAGGCTTAAGACTGTGCCACAGTTCTTTCATTCCACATTCCATCTTCTCGCATAATCTCACATCTATCATTTTTCTCCATGCTTGTCAGCCTGCATTTCAAACTAAGGCCCCATCGGGTCACTCGGAGCCCATCGAGACTCGAGTGCACATAGATATCCTTCATATCCAAAAGTGTAGAAAAGCGCCTCCTTGCTTATGAACGCACGTACGCACTTTTACATACATGTAGTGCAGGAAAGGTCACACATTTAGCGCTGGACAGCATGATAATGCACCAGACTTGGATAAACAACTAGTGGTGAATGTGACAGCATATAAATCAGGTGCAAAGAGCCAAAGCCTCCTTTCTACAAGCAACTGGGAACTCTTATCTAAAGTGTCAAAAGGAAAATGAATAAAAGCTTTGCTCCTGCGCGTGCATGTGTGTGTGTCTAATGTACTGTGTCGTTACATTATCTGTACCATGTTGTGTGTACATGTTTATGTGCGCAAAATCTCTTTTGTCTTGGTCTCTGAGAAGAAGTTGACACCGTACAGTTTATGAATCTGATTCGCTATGGCCTCAAATTTTGAAACCAAGAAAAAAAACAGGCTGTTTTTCCTCCGCTTTATGTGGAAAATTGTAGCAATGAGAGAGCGTGAGCAAAAGTATATTTGTTTATATTTCCCTATATAGTGTGTCCGTGTGTATTTTTGTGTTTGTGTTATCATATGTGTATGAATGTAATGAGGTCACTGTGATGCAGTAGCTTTCCGGTTGGGAGAGCTCTATCATAGTCTGAAATCTCTGGCGGGAATATTGCAGGAAAACAGCAGGGAGCAGCTGTACGACACCTACGCAAACACATACACATCTCATATTGCACATACACCGTTGCCTCCCATGAGTACCTGCCTCTCACACTTTCATTTATTTCTTTCAGCAGTGCAAAGGAAAATGACCACACTGTACCACTTCAGAGAATGAAACACACCCACTACGTGCGTTAATCCATCACCTATTTTTAATGATTGAATATGTGCGTACAAATTGTGTTCCATAATAAAAGCAATTTCTAATTCAGTCTCCATTCTTTTAATTAAAAATATTTTTTTATTTGTTAGAGGCAAGGCTTTTCTGTCCCATTCCAACACTTTTACTGCTAATCCCTTTTCACACCAGAGTAATTATTTCTGGTGTTAACATTAGAGCATACACATTGGAAACCAGGTGTTGCAAATGGCAGTGACACATGAATCACCATTTTCTGTCAAGACCTGACACTGGCGCCTTCTTCCAATCCTCACGTCACCGTGTTATAACAGTAAGATTTAATCCAAATCCAAAGCATCCAAGAGATAACTCACACAGCATTATATATACCAAAGTTTCACCAAACCGAATCCTAATTTAACTCTCCCAAAGCATGCATGCATATGTTATAACCCCTGACAGATGTCTTCTATTGGTACTGCATATCCTTTCTTTACCATAATAGTCCATAGCCTATCAAGCCTCATCAATCCCCGGAGTACAATCCCTCTCTTTACACTGGTGGCTCTGACATGAGCTTGAGCAGGAAAATGAAGATATTCTAGTAAGAAAGATGTCATCTCCCACACTTATAACAAACTTCCATTAACATATCAAAAGTTAATCCTATCAAGTATGGATAAGGCTACAGCTTTAAAAAAAAAAAAAAAAAAAATCCCTGAGGGACATTTTCAATTTTGAGGAAGTCAAAAGCCTGTGAGGGACAAAAAAAAATATATCCTCTTATTATTCAACAGAAGCCACAGATCGTATCTTATCTCTTAAAGGAGATGGAGAAAAAGTCATGCTGGAAAAAAACATCACCATGTGAGTGCAAACAGACATATTGTAAAACACATGAACTTGCACACATAAACAAAGATGAGCCAAACACACCCTGTTAAATCCATTAACCCTCCGCTCTGACCCCACAATGCATCCCTGCCTCTGTCTTGTAATACCAGACGTTCCCGCCATTTCATTAACACACAGAGGCACACAGATAGTCCTCCTCTACCCTGCTAATGCACCATCCATAACCCAATCAGCCAATCATGACTCTTGGTGCAAAGGCCTATGTCACATGACTACCCGCATGTTAACCCGCCGTTGACTTGCAGTTAGCATTGTCATTCTGCACTAATGTTATTCCACTGTTTTTTTTATCTTTAATGTGATTTGGGAAGTCTCAGCTCCGGCTTCCACAAGTCTAGCGCTAAACCCCCAGTGGGCAAGGCTAATCAGTTTCCAGCATTTCTGAGGGAGACAATGATCCCAGTGTTAGCACTGGCTAATGACAAGCTAACACAATTAGCCTAGCCTCCCTGGAGAAGAGCTCAGAGCCAGGGCTTGTTCTTGCCCCACCTCCTGCTGGCTCCTCATCCACTTTCCCTACATTACTATGGAGCCTAATGGCCTCTTAATAAGAAGACAGATGGAGCAAGGATGGAAAGGCATTCTGCATCTTCTTGAGTTACATATATGTGTCGGATATGTGCTACATCCATGAAAGTGCGGATGTTTAATATTACCTCCAGTGCTAATAGCGTCAATGAAGTAACCATTCAGTTTACTTCAAGGTGTGGCAGAGACCGGATTTTGTATTCACAGAGAGTGGAATGAGGATTAAACTTACTCAAAATGTACGCATCAATGATTCTGAAAAACAAAAGCTAAAACTATTTAAAAATCACTATAGGGTCTCTCAAGTACTATGACTGTTCTATCATGTGTGTCTTGATGTGTAAAACGCTCCCTGTGTCATTAAAAGTGCTGCTAAAATATGGCTGATAATATCATTCATCCTGGTTGAAGATAAAGCTTTACAAAACAGTGTCAGTGTTGCCTTTCTAATTCTGAATGAGTGAAAGTGGTGAATTTTGTGAACTGTGAAATTATTTTATTATTCATCTTGCATAATACAATACATTTAAATAGCATAAACAAAGCTGTGCATTAAGTTGTGACCAATTAAGTTCAGCCAAAAGCAAAACAAACAGTTTAGTTATAATATGTTCAGAGATTATGGGGGGTCAGGACTTGGACTCCCACCACAAGGTTCTATTTTACTGCCTTTGGGCTGATGTTATAAAGTACCCTCAATGAGAGGGTTACTCAAAGTCTTTAAATCCCTCTAATCTTAGGCTGCTGAGCAGAAAATACCTACTTTATATGAACAGTTTTTATTGTGATTAAAAAGATATGTTGTTGATTTAAACATTGTCTTATTTATTGTTTTTATTGCTTTTATTTACTTACTTATGGCTACTGTCCCCTGCCTTTTTTTCCCCATGTGTCCTCTGACATTTTAACTTTATCTGTTGTGTGTTGTGCTTCATAAATTAGAAAAAAAATTGTTATGGAAAATAATTTAAGCTTGTAATGTAATAAAAATCTATCTGTAAACCTCATTTTCAAAAACCAAGGGTGAATTCTTATGTTGCTATTGTTCTTTAATTTACAACAATAGATTGGAATTTCATTATTATTTCTTCTATAGGTTTTTAATGATTCATGTACAAATACCTGTTGGGTTGTATTTGAGAGAAACCATGCACAAAAACTATTGTACACTGTCTGGGGAAGCCCAGGTCAAGCCCTGTCAGCTGTCATGAACATGCGTACAGGCTTATCAGTGAACCACATCATCAACATCAACTAATGGGCCCTGCTAATGTGGTTCTGATTGAAAGACTTGGATTTGACTGTGGCTAGCATAATCCAATAATCTATACACAATGGTCCACATGGAATTCTATAGCACAATAAATGCATTATTTTTGATAAAAGACAACACAACGGGCTACAAATAACTTCCAGCAACAATTTTGCATTATGCTGTGTGGACACAGCGGATATGTTTTTTTTAATGGATCATACGTGTGAGAACTTACTTGTACTTGGCACTGACTTCATCTGCAGCTTTATGGTAGTTCTCCGTGGTGACCTTGTAGAATTGTGCGCTCTGCAAAAGAGAGAGAGGGGAGTGAGTGAGGGAAATGCCTGAAAATGTGATTGTAATCTCATATACAAAAAAAGTCTATTCAATTTATTCACAGCTTTCCTCTTTTTAGATTAAACTTATATAGGCAAAAGGAAACATTTCAGGATGGTGATGTCTGATACAGTCCTATGTACAGTGCAGCCGAGCTTATACAACCTCAGCATCTACCTTCACTCAATGCATATTAAAACTTTGTGGAGAGGTGCCGAGGAATATTGAGGTCACACAGTTATAAAGATTTGGGGCTTGTTGTCCAGAACCCGGAGGATAACGTTTTGATTTGTATAGTATATGGACACTAAGTAGGGAGTATATCATGGAGCAGAAAGAAAGAATTAAACATATTCACCTTGTCCTATTGTATCACTATGTCGAATGCCTTTCCAAAGACCTTTCCCTCTCTATTTGAGTGTGTTTATTGTTTGTATTTGTGCTTATATTCCAACAAAAGACTGCTGTAATAACAGGCAACAATCCTGTAAGGTCATAGGGTCACTAGTGAACAACGTGCAGACCAACTGGTCATAATCCCCTAGTGACCCACAGCAAATGAACCCATAGCAGGACCACTCAACCTGAATTACCTCCTCAAACACGGCCATATAACTGAGCTCGTGCACCATTTATACTACTCTACTAAGATCTGTTTTGTCAGCCCTCTATGACTGTTATGCACGTTTATGATCAAATGGTGAGAGGTTGTAAAGTGTGATGGATGGCTTGATGGAGAGACATGCGAGTTTGAGCCAAGGGGGAAAATTATGGAACACTGACCAATAACAATGCCTTCCTATGGAGGATTTGAGATTTAAGAACACCTTAATAAGTATAATATAAAAATAAAAAAGTTATTAAAGCTACTATGTAGAGCTAGATGATATGGCCAAAAATGTTACAAATAATTTATCATTTTCTGGTAACACAAACTGAAGACAAAGCATCATGTAAAAAATAAACTGTCTTTACTAAAATTATATAATTGGAGAAATAGATTTCTATTTAATACATTACAAGAAGCAAACAGGTTGCATGTGGAGTTATTGTTGACCAAAAAAAGATCTCCAGAGGAATAATCTTAACTTTGTGATTTAGGCATGTCTCACAATTTTCAGAAAACAAAACCTTGATTAAATGAATGAATGTGATATATTGTGCGGCTACTACTACGTCAGGCAGATTAGCATTAGTTATGTGTGTCCATATGAGCTAATGCTGAGAAACAACAAGGTTGGTATGTTCAGGCTGCACAACAAAATCTGATTTATTTTCACTGAAAGGCAATCATCATGTGGAATCAGATCTTCTCGATTCTGGACTTCATAATCATAATTATATATAGATGTGGTTTCTTTACAATGCAATCTCAATCTTTTCGGAATTCACATGACTGTTGCATCACACTGGATTGACATTGGTGCTAATTCTGCGTTGGTAGGTGAAAAAATGTGACTCTTAATGTCCATCATCCTATAAGTGAGAGTGTAAACACAGACTTCAACAGCCTTCGTGTTTACTTCAGTATGACAGCATGCTGCAGGTGACATATTTGACATCATCCTTTGTACATGCAGGTCACCACAGTTCATTTTGGTTCAGAAATCTGATAAAGGG
>JAPTGW010000005.1:15887536-15899170 GCA_029814545.1 Apogonichthyoides opercularis
CTATCTCATTACAATAGTTATTTGTAGTTGTTAGATTTAAACATTTAAATCCTGCCACTGACAGCAGGGGGTAGTAGATTACCAGCAGCACCCACTTCCATCAACAAATTAACACTATGACTTTCTTAAAAAATCTTTGAAGTTATTGTTTACAATAAACTTATTTTATGGCATCATCCAGCTTTCTCCTTCAAACAAAAAGAAATCGAAGTAAGGCTGTCTTATAATTGTCTCATGTAGCATCAACCAGTAGTACACATTATAGATTTTTACCCCACCGAGGGGTATTACTTTTGGTTCGGTTTGTTTGTTTGTTGATCACTTTAGCAGTAAAACTATTGGTCCAATTCATACCACACTGGATGTTTAGATTTCTAGTGACCCAGAATAGATGTGATTACATTTTGGGAAAGGTGGGTCAAAATTTAAAAAATTTTCAGATTTTTAAAAATCTTCCCATTTAGTTATAATGGGCGAAATACATGTGAGGGGTGGGGTTTGTTGTGCCTGGCACCACTTGTTTTAACTTAGTTTTTTTTTGCAAGAAAACAGTCTCAGTAAAACTATAAATTCCTTTGGAAGTTTTTTTTTTTCCCCATATTCCATATAGCACCCATTGTCAGAAGTAGCAGTGAAGACCTTTTTTGAATGATTAGAGCTTCAACTGTTAAGGCTGAACTGCGTGTCTATAAACAGAAAATGCAACAACACTGCTACTTTAGACCTTCCTAAGGTGTTGCTACAACATCAACTTGGCTGTGTTAATGAAATTCTTTTGAGTCCGACATCAAATTTCATTCCTGTACATTCTCAAAGTTGTCTCCAGCAACAGTAAAATCTTCAGCCGTAGCTGTATTTACTGCTTAGTGTTGCCTTGGAGGTTCATTGCCTGTCCTTTCTCATAAAAGAATTGAATTTAGAATTGGCCCTGTGTATGTAGCTAGGCTATTTCCTATTTATTTGAATTTGAGGGCAGACTCGAGACTACAATGACTCTAGTGGTTTGTAGTGGAATTAACAGGTATTTGTAAATACAGTTCTTAGTAAGTTCTCTGGTGTCTCAGTAACTTTTTTGGGTAATTTTCCATTATTTTTAAGTTCTTTTTTTAAGTTCTTCTTTTCTATTTTTAATATTCAGTTTATCTCCTTTTAAGTGGTCATGTAAGCTCATATTCAAAGACTGGAATTCTTTTTTTTTAAATTCATTTTTAATATGTTTATTACATATGCTATATCTATTGTTTTATTTACTCAATTACATTGTCTCATGTGTCTCCTCTTTTTATTGCATGTTTATTTGTCTGACTGTTATGCTTCAACCATGTACAATCTTCTATAATGGCTGCATGACTGTTATGTGCAGGTGTCAGCTGTGGAATCCTTGGAAGGCCCCTTACTGCAGGTGGAAGGGCTTTCAGACCTACGTCTGGAGCTCCACAGCAAAAAGCTCAACATTCACCTTGTGCTCATTGACGAGCTGCATCGACATCTCTATATCAAGTCCACAAGTCGCCTGGGACACAAGAACAAGGACAAAAATGCTGCCCGCATTCTAGGGTAAGCAACATTTGAGACACTCTTAAATGATAGTTGTTGTTGGAAGAACCTTGACCTTTTACACTACTTAGAAATCTTACAGAATACTGTATTTTCACTTTACAAGGACTTGCTTTGAGAAGTAGCCATTGTTATAAATTAACTTCACAATGACTGAGAGCTTAAATATCCTACTGTATTTTGTGTAAAAATAGTCAAATCTGATTTAATTCCATTCAGTACTTCCACCAGTACATTTTTTTTTTTATTGAAATATGTAAGGTTCAGAGAGTGAAGTTGAATAAAGCCTTAAATGTTGTGATAAATCTTGCAGCTGGTTTGTTTGGTTCAAGATAAGCAAAGGCTTTACTGCTGACTTTTTATTTAGTCAGCTGCAATGTAGCCTTTAAAGTCCTTTCTTCTTTGAAAACTTTAGAGAGAACATATGCCTTCATTATAAGTTATGTCGATACTGGGACAACTAAATGCAGCTTAGCAATTATTTACTGTATGGACACCAAGCCAATTACTGACAAAAACAAATTAGACTTTGTCTAACTTGTGGCTCAACTTCTTTGTTTGTACTTGGTGATCTCTAGTCTGAATACCCCTACATCATCTACTGTAAAGAGGAATACACATTTATGTATATGAAATAAAATACAGTTCATACTTTGAGTAATGAACATTTTACTGTATGAACATCGGGCTTGTACAATGTACACATTGTTTGTTAGTTTTGTTTCACAGGCCCAAACTCAAAAGATGGCAGTCTGCAATTATTAGCAGCAAATAATAAAAGAGTATCAGGATTCAATATGCATAGTGCCTGTGTGACACTAGTGAGGCTTTAAATGATAAAGCAGTTGCAGAGCTGTTAGGAGAATAACTTAAGCTCTACCTTTGTGAGCTAAATGCCTATTTTTGAGTTTTAAGATGCATCTGTGTAAGTTATTAGGGATAATGCAGAATTATGGCTTTGAAGATGCTGTTTTGCTTCTCTGGCGTTTTGTGTAAAGCATTCAGCATTTGTGTTTGTACTTTTACAGGGGTGTGTATATGTGTTTGTTTGTGTGTCTGTGGGGTGCAGTAATTATGGTGGTGGTGGTGGTTTGTGAGATGCGGTGATTTATTACTGAGGGTCAGCCAGTGACAGGTCCTGGCCTCCCTGTATTAGGTCGCCTCTAACAACAAGCCAGCCTCCATACACCCCACTCACTTAGCAGGCACACTGTGTTTATACCGCCCAACTTAAAGGAGCTGGATTGCTTCCACCTCCAGCTTAAGGCTTGATAAATGGCTCATTGGAAAGCAGAACCAATCCCACCCAGAGATGTAAGGCTTTTTGTTATAACACAAAATTGTTTTTGTTAGTGAAGGACTGGCGGGTGGGTGCATTTCTGTTACTGCATACTAAACTTTTGTATACAGAGTAGAAGCCATTACTTCAGAATTATGGTATTTTTTTTAAATATATTTCGCATTACCTTTGGACACACTGCTTGCTTAAGATTGATGGTATTCTGAAAAACATTTTTTTTCAATGCAGGAAAATAATGATAAAATGTGTTAATAGCAGTAATTTTATTCTTCTAATCATATGATATTTCCTGTGGTTTCCAGCTCCACGGTGAAAGACACTTCGCCAATGCCTGTTTTGGATGTCAGCAGCCTTTCCACTCCACGCAAGCTTTTAGATTCTTCACAGTTCAGCACACCTGGCTCCAGCAGTGGTATATAGTCTTCTGAACATTATTAGACAAGGGAGGGAGAGGGAAAAACAAAGAAATGACTGGTAGCTTGGCATAAGACTCAAAACATGATGAAGTGGAGGAAAATAGAGGCAAGAAGCACCAACTTTAAGGGGGAATCAAACTAGCATTATTTGATTTACTTCCATTACAATCACATACATTAGGATTAGAATAGTATACAGATAAAAATGTCAACTAAAAAGTGTTCCTGGTCTCTTTGGATAATTAACTTACATTAGATTCCAGTTTGGATTTTTATTTTCACTGTACTCGTACTTTTTGTGATAAAGAAGCCATTAGCATCACTCTGTCTTACACCCATTTGCATGTCATTAAGGGTGTGTGTTCACCCCCTTCATACACATATGTAAAGACACATGTACACACACATTGTATTGCACAGCACACAAAGCACACTAAACTCTTACCATCATTGATGTATTATTACACATACACACAAACCTCTGCACACCCACACTTCTATCCTTGCAATAAATGTCACAACATCTATGATCATTATATACATTTCTCTACTAACATTATAATTATCTCATGCCCTCTGTGTGCACCATTAGTCACCCTGCATCTCTGTCATCGCAGCAGGGGAACAGCATTCATTATGCTCCAACTGGTATCCAAGCACTTAACAGGAAGTGATAACGCACACTGTACAGTAACAGTATTCAAGAACATATGAATTCTCTCTTGGTTGTAGGGGTGTAGAGTCAGCTCTGCATTCCTTCCAGGCAGAGCACAGAGGAACGCAAACAAGAAGATAATGAAAAAACTTAATCCTGCAATAACTTGGTGTTCCCTTGATGTTTCTGAGTTTTTATATTAAGCCTGGCACTTTTTTCACCACCCACTCTTGGCATTCTAAGCTAGTGGTTCACTGTTCGTTTGAGCTTTGTGGATACTAAGCAACCACACACCATGCATACCTCTCAGTATTCACAAACATATTATCTTATTGCTACTTGAACCTTACTGGTGTGGCACAAACAGATTAAGAACATTAGCATATGACTGCATTTGACAAACAAGGTCTCGAAAGCTAATGCGTGACAAACATTTCTATGCTATTCACTAGTTGTTTAATTGAAAAGTTGCAATTGTTTCTGTTTTTATTTATCTCCTTTTCTTTGACTTCACCTCTCTTTTTCTTACTAATCTCACTTTAGTTCTCAGTGCAATGACCTCCAACATACAAAAGTACAAAATCCAACTACTGCATAGGAAATGTCTTTCAATTCACCCTCCCTGTGGGCCTAAAAATAAAAGCTAAACCACAGCCTTTCCCACATTATGCAAAGAAAACACTTGCAATTAGGTACTGCCAGGCGATAAGTGCCTCTGCACTGTCATGGTAACAACCATGGTCACAACACAGCAGCCAGCTTCCATCAGTGGCCTTGCTTGCCATTTTGCCTAATAGCATTAGAACACCTCATTTGTAGCTAGTAATTGTCATAATTATTACACAAACTACAGTTGGAACGGGGGAAATGAGGAAATACACCCAAAGTCCATTAACTTGCCATAAACATTAACTCTCTTAACATGCTTTGATGGGGAATTGGGAGGCCCCATCTAATGGAAATTAGAGCATCATCTGATGCTGCCACTCTCAATTTAGCTGCTAATGTGGCTAAGTCTGATGGAGAGAGTGGAAGGGGGGGGAGAGGAGGATAGTTGCAGGTGTGTGTCTAAAAATTAACATAATAATAGCTAAAGCTATCATTTATGTGTTTGTGCTAGATTATTGTAAAAGGCATGGTTGAATCTTCATTGTTACTGTTGTACAAAGGCATTGTTTGGGAAATTGCGCTAAAATATAAAAAAACATTTAATATTTTAGCCAAATATTAAAAACACATCCAGAGGCCCCAGGTATGTCACGCCAAATGCAAAGAGCATCTTATTTATGCCACATAATTAATTGAATGGTAGGTTTTTGACAAGGGGCCTTTCTGGTCCAAAGAGCATATCAGCATAACAAAACTACAATTATTTAGAGTGTGCAGTGTTATCACTATCTTCATCACTTTTACAATTATTTAAATTTTTATAAGTTCAGCGTACTTGCTTTGAAATATGTGTTTGTTTTGAATGATGTGCTGACGTGTGTGTGTGTGTGTGTGTGTGTGTGTGTGTGTGTGTGTGTGCATTTTCTATTTTAGTGCGTGAACTCCAGCAGGATGTGCGGGAGTTGAACCAAGCTGACCCTCCAGAGGTAGATCCAGAGGAGAACAGTGCTGAATTCATGGGCATACTTATTAAGGTACATTCCTGAAAACATCTCTCTGTGCATAGTCACACTTCAACTGTGTTATATTTATTCAGCCTTTTTTGAAATGTACTTACTTCAGGTTTATATTTTTTGTCATCTTCAGGCTTTGGCCAAACTGAAGAAAATCCCTGAAACCATCAAAGCTATAATGGAGCGACTGGAACCTGAGCTTAAACAGATTGTCAAGAGGTCCACCACTCAGATAGCAGACCATGCCTACCAGCGAGGAGAAAACCTTGGACAGGAGAGCCAGCCAAGGTACAGCAAAAATATTGGGAAGATAAGGAAGGCATAATACACATACTATGGAGCTTGCTAAGTTTGGAGAACAGTGCATTAAAGAACAAAGATTAATGCAGGTCAGAAATGGTTTGAGGACAGTAATGAATTAATTGTGAAGAATGGACATCATATGATTGCAACCATAGACTCTTTATGTAGCCTCTCATCATTCTTATAAAGCCACAATCTTACAGTTTTGGAAGCTGTCATGTTGCTTCTCTGATGGAATTTGTAGCCAGAATTCATACAGTAGACATATGGGAATGGGACAACCTTATAGTGGCCAGCTGCCTGATTGAATTATTTCTGCACATCTGATTGACTCTTAATAGAGTGTAGTTATTATAATTGCTAGTAACCTATATCTACAGTGAATAATGATGGCTTGAACACAAAGCTTATCTCTATGTGTATCTTTATATACAGTCTATGATGCAGTGAAAGAATATAAAATCTGTGACAATAAAAGCCAGATGTAAGTTGCATTAGTCAGTGCAAAATGCTTGATGAAGTTAGCAGATGTAATCTCCTCATTGCTGTATCCATGTAAAGTCTGCCTTCTTGCTTATTTTTCTGCATTTTTTTATTCCTAATAGTCTGTGATTAAAAACAAGGTGACCACTGTCTCCAGTGGTTTGCAAGAATCTGTGTATTAATTAGAATCTGTCTAACATTTTTACTGACATAGTACAGTTGTTTATTAATGTTACATTTAGTTCGATTATAGGCATGGACCACTTTGTCATATGTGCACTTTTAGTTGTTTTTACATCTGACAGGGAAGACAGTAGACGGCATGTTTTGAATGTGGTCCCAGGATGTTGATAGTCAGACAGTCAACCAGGTATGAAACACAGTAAAGGCTAGGACTGCAGACACACCTGCTTCAGACCATGAAAACAGATACTCTGCTGCTTTAAACCTAGACAAGTCATGGTTAAACAGCTACTATATACACACACACACACAAACAATTTCACACCTGCCTTTGAGACTACTGCATTTTAAAAGCAGTCACGTCAGTGCCTGCAGACACACACATACAGAGAGCAGACTTGGGAAGCGCAGGTCTCAGTCCACTGATCCTGAACCATTTAAGAGGAACGTCTTGTTTTCTGTCAGGGATGTTCTCTTCGGCCTCGTCTGCCTTTCCTCTCCTGTTGCCTGCTGAATCTCATCTGACCTCAATGTAATAGGCCACCATGTAGCTCATTCCCAACTCTACCTCTTACAGATTGTTTTAAGTTTGCCTTTGTGTGCATTTGTGCGCCTAACACCGCATTTGTGTCACAGCATGCAGAATTGCATTTGGCGAACGCTAAGAGCTTTGTGTGTGCATTTGTATTTGGATACAAACACACCTAGTTCTGCCTATGTTCACTTCAATTTAAAGTCAAAGCTTGTTGCTATGGAAACTCCAACCAGTGTACCACAGTAGGGAACAACTTGCATATTGCACACTATATTTTATTGCAGCAGCAGACCAACAGCCAACACTTAAGCGCTTTACACCTAATGTGGCAATCTGTAACTAGATGTGAGCTTTATGTTCTTGTTCACATCCTTTGTTATCAGCTGTGGTAGAAGTCACTTTCCTTTCTCACTCTTATTACCAGATCTGACTTTCAGGAAGATACTCTGCACGGGTCTCCACATCAACCAAAGCTATCAGAATGCACCACAGATCTGTAACGGTTTAAGTTTGATTTACATTAAACTGGACTCATTGAACACATATTCATTTTATTTCTCTTTACCTTACAACACATAGCTTAATTTCTTTGTTTTTAATATATAGAAGATTGAGTGTCTAATCCGAGCCCCTTAGAGAGAGAGGTGATTGATAGTACAGCAATTCTTCAGTGACCAAAGAACATTGAAATAAAAAGCTCAGTAATTTAAAACACGAAAATTACATTGATCACATGAAATTGATTACTTATTTGTAAAGAAAATTGCTGCCGCCTCTGTCAGTTGTATATAAGCACATACTGGCACAGATTTCAAAATGGTTCCTTTAAAATATCTAGGTTCCTACATAATATAATTATCTGTGACTGACAACCAACCTATTGTTAATTTAATGTGACACTGTGACCAGCCTTACAAAATGAAATGCACACACAATGCAGTTGCACTGCCGGTCACTTAGTCAGGGAGTGTATGTCCACGTGGTTGTTCCCTGCGGTCTCCCCTGACTCCTCAGCAGCTATATGTGTTTGTATCAGCTTCGATCCTGAGGGGAAATGAGTAGTGAGGGCTCAAAGAACAGGTAGTATGGATTAGGATAGCCTCCACTGGGAGATAATGAGGAGGATTGGGTTGTCTGCAGTGTTTTTGTAAGTGTGTGTGCCTCTGTGAATATGTTGCAGTTAGTTGAAAAGTGCTTCCAGATTAAACAGAAAGATGAAGTGACAAGGTCAGAGACATACATTTCAAAGATGTCAATCTGTATGCATATATGGTCGTATATTATTGTCAGTTTCTGAAGGTTGGGATTCACTATGTATCCTTTTTCTTGTTAGTCCCTAATGTTTATACATGAGAGACAAAAGAAAGCGTGAGACAGGAAGATTCTCCCAGTCATCAGTGTTTCACAGCTCCTCGCTTCATCTCATGAACATCTTCCATTCACAGATTTATAGCTCATAGTGATTTGTGACTGCTTTCCTCTCCATTAATAACATTTACTTGCTGCTCCTGCCACTGTCATGACAGACAGCCAACCAAAATGCCCCCTAGTGAAACATCTGTCTTGCCTCTATATTATCCTTATACCTTTCCAGAAAACCTTGGCCACTTCCCAAAACTTTAGCCATTCTTTCTTTTCTTGTCATATTTAAATGGGTTTAATTTGTATTGTCTTGACAGATTGGGTTAGAGCTCAGGTATGTAGAACTACCTGTAGACATAGGAGTAGGTGATTGGTAAGAAGTTAGACCTTTGCTAATTTTGTTGTAGTTTATTGAGGTTTTATGATCAGCCTAAACATTCAGAATGCCTTTTTAAAATGGTACTCATTAATTTAGTATCCACTTTACCTTGGATTTTCTGTGCTAAACTTTCACAGTAAAGAACTAAAGGGAATATAGTCATAAATATGGAGGGACATCTTTTCAGAATTTTGTTTTAGAAGTGTAATAATCTGTGTAGTATGATTATAAAAGTTTTTATTATTGCTCAAAGCTACCATAGGAGAGATTTCTTTAAACTAATGGACCTCAGTGTGCCAATTTTTTTTTTTTTTAACTTTACGTTGGAATTTTTTTTTAACTCAACCAAATAAATTTAGCAATTATATAGTAGAGGAGAGTATTAATAAAAACCAACTTTACACAAACAGTGTGACAATAATTTAATATTACCTCTAATACCACCACTAAAATAGAGTGGGCACTCAGTAGCATAGCTGCACAGGGTACTCATTCAGACTCGGCTAATGTAACCTCCTGTTCCCTCTTAACTTTGAAAGCTTTGTCCTTGTACAGAAAGCACGTCTCGGAAAGTTGTATGAAAGCATTAGCGTAGATGAGGCAACTGTGAGTTTCCAGTCCAGTGTGTCGCACTCAGATCAAGTGGTATGTCGGTTTGGTTTGGGGAGCGCACTCTTTTACAGCCAGAGTCATTTAGGTCTCATGAGAGAAGCTGTTCATTTTTAAGGCCAGGTTGGGCAGCTTTGTTGATATCCCGGTGCTGTATGTTATTTCTATAGGATGGAAATGCACAACAATCACATTTTATTCATATCAGGATGTACTAGAAGTATTGCACCTTCCACCCATATTTCTTAATAAAATTAAATTAGGATCAGTAGTTACATTTTATAAAAAAAAACATTGCATCTAGACAAAGTACTGGACAGTTTAAAAAAAATTATCAGTGATAGAAAAAAAAAATCTGTTAACTGCTGTTCCTGGCACTGGGTATCCATTTCCCCCTCAGTAGTGAATTGATTTTCTCTAGTAAATGTAGTGCTGTTATACAGAATATAGATGGGTCGCAAATTAAACAACAGGCCTGATGGGATGACAGTGCAACCATCCATGAGACATGAGGGGTCAGTTAATGTTTTGACGAGTGTAAAAATGCAGTGAATCATACGCCTGCACAGTCACTTGATCTTAATACAACTGAACACCTATGGGAGATTTTGTTAGACACTGCTCTCTGTCTTAATCATCAAAAAACCCATCGGGGATCTCTCTTGGAAAAATGGTATTTGTTATGCAAGTGGACTGAGGTTGTTTTGGAGGCATTTGGTGTACCAGCAACTTACTAAGATGCTTGATGTTCTTTTTTTTTTTCTTTTTTTGTCAAACTGTCTATGGTTTTGTCTTGGCTCTTATTTTAGGTTGTTGTAGATACAACTATAGAATAATGCTCATAAAATCAAGGGTCACTATTAATTTCATCTGTAACTCTAAATGTATTGTATAAGTTCTTAATTCCCTCTTTCTCCTTTTTTTTCTTGTTACTCTCCTGTGGTCTGTCCCTCTACCCCTTCTCAACTTTCTCCCTTTCTGTTCTCTCTGGCTCCCTCTGCAGGTTGTTGCTGGAACTGCTGGAGCTTCTGTTTGATAAGTTCAAGGCAGTGGCCCAGGCTCACAGTGTGGTGTTGGCCCACCTGCAGCAGATTGCGGTCCAGTGCCCAGGCGGGGCTCAGGAAGAAGGAATAAAGCTGTATGACCAGGCGGATGTTTCTGCCAAGATCCAGACAGTGCTGCAGGTCAGATATTACAGTTATGACGGAAAATGTATGGGGACTGATCATACTTTAAAATTGAGACTGCTTATTTATATACATACTATTAATATATTTAATATCTGTCTAAGTATTCAATAAGGTCACAAGTGTAGTGCCATATTGAAGCCCAGCACCTTTTAACAAAGTGTGTTCATGTTGAAAGTGGTTCAGTTTTTTGCCATTCCTTGCAGAAATATCCTCAGGCTTTTATTTTCATCCACAGCCACAGAGAGATGTTTGTCCTTCATTTATTTTCTACCCAGCGCTTAAAACCCCAAATGAATTCACCTTCTTTTACAGTAAATTAATCAGTGAAGAAACTGGCAGTGGTGATAGATGGCATTCAGTCTGTCAGCAAGAAATAGAAAGAGGCAAAGACAGGGGAGGCTTGATTGCTTGGATTAATTAATTTGAGGTTCTTTAATTGGCATTTATTTATGCTCAGTTCTTGCACTCTGCTCCTGCTTGATTGGCTGAGGGGATGAGCAGCTGTTGCACTGACCTATGGTGAATCTATGGCAATCGTTGCTCTCTTGGTACTTGATGTGTGAGTCTTTCTTTCTGTTTGTTAAAAGCCAGCAGTACATCTTTCTCCTTTCTCTGATGCGGTTCCTCACTGGGAGCTGTGCAGTTTTCACCTGTGGCTTTTTCTAAAGCTTTTCTTGTGTTTATGGCTCCACTTCAACTTATGACAAAGCAGGAGGTAGATAAGATGCCTTATGCTTAATTTTGAAAGGCTTTTTCCTTGCTTGTCTGTAACATAAAGTATATTCACATATATATCAACTCTGGGTCTTTTTTTTTCTGGAGGGGACTGCGGCTGGAAGCAGATATTCCCAGTGTCTTGAGTGCTTTGACTGTTGCCATGGTGATCGATAGCAAGATCTAATTTCTTTTGCTAATTTAATTTTACGCTAATTCACAATCACTAAGATATTTTGTGGCAACATAAAACTGCAAAAATGAGCTTAACTGGGGCACCACCTCAGCCAAATTAAATTGAGCTTATTGTAGAGAGAACATTTGAA
>JAPTGW010000005.1:15899270-15911741 GCA_029814545.1 Apogonichthyoides opercularis
GAGAGAACATTTGAATACTTTTCCGGTGCTGTCTATTTATTATATGCACTAGCTTTTAAAAAAATTTGGACATAGTTATGGTAATAGTGGTTTGTAATAATAACACATTGGATATTTTTTTTTATGAAAATGGAAAAAAATGGAGGAGGACAAACACACTTGTACACAAAAAAAGATGCATCAGCTTCAGTCAGATCTGTTGACGTGTTTAATAGAAACTGATGCTTTACCTTCTTTCAACAATTGTGGTTGTTGAACGAGCAGCATTAATTTATAAATAAAGCCATGTGTGCTTGTTTCCCAGGGAGTGAATGTGCATATGTCCATAGGCATGCTCTGCACTGTACTGTAGTGTTGTTATAGAAGGTATTAAGCCATTCCAAAGCATGTGGCCACTGCCATCACCCAGTTGCCAGGGGCTCCACACTCCTGTGTCTCTGTGATGCGAGATAATGTAATCTCTTGATTAGAATACTCATTACGTGAAACGAGGTTTTCTTATTCACTCACTTGTGTTATTATTTCCTGACCGATTGTATCAATATAGAGGCCCCTCGTCCATCCTGCCCTCCCTCTTGCCAGTTCTCTCATCTCTTGCCTGTTCATTCCTTCTCTCCATTTCCATTTCCCCTGCTTCTTTCTTCTTCAGCATCATTCCGGCTGCATCTGTAATACAGTTTCTCAATTTCTCAATACCTTGTGCATACCCTTCTTGCTCCTTGTAATTTCCTTCTTAATCTCATTATCTTGCTTTCTTTTTCTCTCACAACTCCCACAGTCCCTTTCACCCCCTTCGTTTAGCCCACTCTGTCTTAGAGAGTCACATATCAGCAATGAGAGAAATTAAATTCTTACTGCTCCCTCAGTGTCTCTGTTAAATTTTATTGGATACTGAGCCAGTTCTTATCTTATGTCTTAAGACCCACAGAGGAGCCGAAACCTACTCAGCATTGGCCAGAATTTGGTTATGATCTCTGTTAGCCCTTTATCATGCATCTCTCTTGAGTTTGTTTTCCTTCAGTTCTACATTAACCACTGTAGCTCCTTTTTTTTATTGAAATGCAATACATGAATTTTTGAAACAGCAGTTAACTGTTGCCTGAAAACTATCCAATTTAAAAGTTGTACTACTACAGTTTGGCAACACCTTCCACATGGTTTGGAAATACGTGGGCATCTCGTTAAGACAAGACAGATGGAAAGTGGTTTCTTGCTTGCATATATGAGGTGTCCAGTTAGTATGATTCAGAAGACATCATTCAGTGTAACTGTTGAAAGTTGATAAAACTCCTGACTTTATTTCAGAACTAGTAGAACTGCCTTATGTTATTTTATCTTCTTTACAGCAAAATCAATTAATTCCTTGCCCCTCTTGCACCTCTTACTTATTGAAGTTCACGTTTTTGACGTGTACAGAACTCTTGAGATGGGTGTTATTTTTCCCCACTTTGAGAGGTGGAGAAACCAGGTTGACCTTTCCACATGACATACCAGCAGACAGATTCATGAGCCGACAGAAACATGGGGTGCACCCAGTTACAAGGCCTTGGCTGAGAAATGCCGTACATCAGTATGTGACGGAGGACCAGTAGGCTTAGAAATAGAAGTAGGTAAACAAGCTTTTGAAAGTCAGGATTCATGTAATGGTTCTAATCCCTGTTCAGAAATGCTTGAGATGCTTTCTCTGGTTGATGATTTTGTTGTGGAAGTATTGATTTAAGCACGAAAGCTTGGTGCAAATCAGTAGTACTGGTGCAGAATAAACTTCAGTGCCTACGCTGTGCTTCATGTATACTATTAGATGAATTAGTTATTCATGTTGTTATTGAATTTATGTAGCATGAGCAGCATGGCTATGCTGCTTTCTATCATTGTCTAGTTTTTTCCTTTTTCATCAGAAATCATCCTAGTCTTCGAAGAGATTTCTGAAAGATATGGCAGTGACTGTAGTTTTAGCTATCCATGAATATTTAATATTCTTCCCTTTTTCAAGAAAAATATGGTATAGTAACATTAAACTATTTCGACACAATGTTTGCCTGGCAGATGTAGTGTGATGTTCTATGAGTTAAAAAATCAAAACAACATTATGTACCAAGCAAGAAAATCCACAAGTTTCCTCTGAATCATTAATGAGATGGAAGTTGGGTAATTGGGTAACATAGTTCACAAAAAGATCACAGTTCATAAACCTCTCCATGCATTCTTCATTAGGATCACGCAGTGGGAGTGTTATTTAATATATATTTGGCATGGAATGTCTCTAGCTCCCAACGTCCATCACCCTTTGACCTTGTCGTCGTTTGGTTTGAGGCGTGTGAGTTTGTTAATTAGCTCGCCATTTGCGCATTCTGCAAGGATTTGTGGTTGGGTGACTGCAATGGCCGTTGTCTGCTGTGGGTGTGTGAGTAGAGTACAAATCACAGTTTTAATGAGTGGCTTGCTTTCTGCAGTCAAAGATCTTTGAGCCTGCATTCAAAAATATGGATAGATTCTTACTATCTCCTTTTAAAGCTCATTTCTAGATCATAGGAACTTTGATGTGGACTCCAAAGTAAAATCTAAAAAGAAAACTTTCACAAGCCTGATGTTTGGGTACCTTTCCCACCTTTGATGTATTCTGTCAGGCAGTACATCTTAAAATGCTGTCTTCTCTCAGTGTTGTGAATTTTCTGGAGTTTTGGATAGACCATTTGTTTTGACACTTCATTGAATGTTTGTTGTTTTTTTTTTTAACAGAACCATCTGATATCCATTAATATTTACATGTCCTGTCTGGTCACATTCATGCGTCTCTTTTTTTAATATAGATTCAAAGAGGGCCAAGATTTTAGTTAAAGCCTAGTGTGTTTAAGAGAATTGCATCACGATAGATCAGAGAAGGAAGGAGTGTTACTTTTGTAACACTTTCTTCAAATGTAAATGTATACAAGTGGCTTACATATGCAGTGTCTGGTCTTAGTTCATCGACAGAATGAAAATGAACTGAAATGAACTGCCAGAGAGCAGTAAGAAGACAATGATCTCTTTTAATTAGATGTGAAGCTCAGATATTGCTACGTTGTTCTCACCCAACATTTTAATCAATGTGTCACATTTATAAACCACTGTCATATTTACATTTCACTGGTGTGCAGTGAAGTCTGCTGTCACTGTCATTGAAAAATCTCCTTTCACCACATTCTTTAAATCCGCTGCATCAAAACATGACCAGTAAAATATGTTTTTGTAGCACTGAAGTGCAATTTTAATATAAACCACGTTTAAACAATGTTATTTTTAGGTCAGGTGTACTTTTTTTTTTTTTGGTCACACATTATTCAATTACAGCAGTTATAGATGAATTGACCATTAGTTTAAAGGCTACTGTTACGATAAAGCTCAGCTACTGCTTAAACCAGTTACCAGGACGAATACACCTGCTGGTAGTCTATATTTAGGTGTGTTAAGCCTTATTAATGTCTCTAAGTAGTTTTTTCCCCCCCCTCTACACAGTTAAAGTGTATAAATTGCTGCTACACAGATTTCTTATTTGGCTATTTGGCTTGGTATGCATGAAAACCCGATTGTGTTATTCCAGTAAATACACATAAATGATTTTGTATTAAAACTAACTGGGAACAAGTCAAGGACACAGACAAATAAAATGGGTTTCAGTGAACATGCTGGCACTCCTTTCTTCTGTCAACACGATAGCCTTCAAAAGATTGACTAGATGGTACACCTCAGGTGGGACACCCCACTGGTTAGCAGAGTGCTCAGTGCTGCTGTTGGAGTTGTGACTGAAGCTTTGTCAGAACTTGTGAAAGTTATTGAAGTTTTTGGAACACAATCAATACAGGGTGTATACAGAACCTTTTCTTTGATGACCAAGGACACTTTGGGCTTTAATGTGCTGCTAGCGGCAAGGGATATCAGTCAATATGTTTTGTGACAAGACACCAGCCAAGGGATTTAGTGGGAAAAAGCCGATTTCAATAAAGCCTTGAGAAAGGAACAAAGTGTTGAGATTGTTCTCTGGGCTGCTTTAAAGATGTCTTAATAAATATAAAAGGATGGGAACAAGGAAAAAGAAAATTAACTATTGTTTCTTTAATTTCATCAAATTGACTGCCGAGTTCATCCTATGACGAGTGCCCACCTGCAAAGCTCTGAATGATGCTCTTCTAATTTCACCGATTTGTTGGGTGTTAGAGCCTTAATGGACAGGATGGAAGATGATTATGCACCTTTTCTGAACATAAGGGTTGACATCAGAACATTTGGTTGGGTAGAAATAAATGGGAGTGCTGATAATGAATTACGGAGGCTGACTTCCATGAAGCTGTTCTCTGTTTAATAGAACTTAGCACTCACCCCCAAGTTTGGGACAACACCAAGTCACTCAAGTGCACAACATGGTTGGTTGATAGAATTACACTGAGTAGTTGTGGTGGAAATGATTGTCTTTGTCAGGAGAGCCCTTGAAAAAGATGTGTTTTGCATGTACCCACTCACACACATAAACGCACATCCGTGAACTCTTGAGCTGCTTCTTATTATCTGGTGTGAAGAGCCAATATTTCACGTCTTTGCTTACCATCACTTTTCCCTTCTAGTGTTTCACAGATTCACCCACGAATATTGATTTTTAGTGAATTTAGGCAGTGCCTGTCCTTTCCTCCCATCTCACCATTAACACTCTGTAACCTTTTAGCGGAGGTTTTAGAAGAAATTCATTGAACTAATGTGACATGGCTATTCAGAAAAAGTTTTTAAGACAGTGCTGTTAAATATCTAAATATAAGTACTAGATCATCAAATTTTGGTTTGGTTCTGTCTGTTACTAGCTGTTGCCAAGGTCAAGAGCTCTGGTATATTTCTTGTTGTGGACTGTGCATTTTATATTCCAAGGAGAGGTATCAGGAGAACTACGGCAAATAAAATTATAAATAATTTATGTCTTATTGTATCTCACATCACTTATTGTATTATATCACTTAATGTCTTTATTTGGGACAGTTGTGTTTCTGTAAAGCTAATTTGTTTTGGTAAATATGATGGTGCTGGTGGTCATCATTTCTAAGGTGACTTTAACAGTAATATTCTACTTTTGACAGCTGTCATGTAAACAGCATGTTTCATTTAGTCCTCTTACTAAGTATTTTGCAATTAAGATATTATTATTAATTTGTAATATGTGTCTCAGTTTGAAGAGAGAAAATCCTCTCTGGTAAAGATGGATGTCCAAAAGAAAAAGACACTTTTCTGGTCTGGGAAACATGCATACTGTTAGCCATTATAAAAGAGAATATGTACAATTGTTTTTTGAGACTGCACAAATATTGCATCACTCATCTTGTCAAGAAGATGTTTGAAAGAATAAAAATAGGAGGCTGTGTTACTCCTTGTCAAACAAGTCACTATCGGAAAACTATTCTGTTTTTAATTAGCATATACATGGCTGTATCTAAAAAGAATATCAATTTTCACTAACTATCACTAGCTGATGAGGAACATTGTCTTTTTTGGAATAAGGTCAAAAATACTGAGTTGAACAGAGGTTGTAGCTTTTCATGTACATGTCCGAATTGGAATAATAAATGCAAAGGAGGTAGGCTGTGTTTTGTTTGTGTGAAAGAGATGCTCCAGAGGAAAAAAAAACATTTTTTTTCTTTATAAGGACCAAATAAATACATGTTACAGAGTAACAAATTTGAAATGATGCTAACAAAAACTTTTGTGAGTTATTACCACTATAACCTGATTTACTGCTAATTGAGATTGAGTGGTGAAACTGTCTACCAAAAAACCTGCCCTTAGTTTGGAAGACCTTTATGCATTTGTGGGAAAAATGACTTGTTTTGAACTTTACTTTGAAGTCTTTAAAACACTGTTTAACTTTACCTCTTACATTTTTCCTCTGTTGTTTTTTTCCCCCCTTATTAAGCATTCTCTCCAGTGTTTTCTTCACATATAATCCTCTGCTCTTTCTCTTCCCACAAGTCATTTCCACCTTTATCTCTCTTTTTTACTCTATCCTTCTTTTTTACTTTCTGCTTACCATACCTCTCCTCTGTCTATTTCTCCTAGCAGTCCAGTTAATTGCCTTCAAAGTTCACTCTGTCTCTGGGCTAATGTAATTTAAGTAGGGTCGGAGCCCCTTCATCAGCCCAGTGCTGGCATTTCATTAACTCTACTTGGGTGTTAGCTTGCAAGCAATTGGAGGTTTTGCTCCATCAGCTCATCATTAGTAATTAATACACTGATAGGATTAGCTCCAGCACAAGGCTGGTGGCAAGTGGAGGCCCTGGTGTTGCCAGTTGGAGAGGGCGCATGTGAAATGGCCTGGAGCTGACTGATGGAGAGAAGTGTGCTCAACTGTTATTTTGTGCAGTGGGAGGTTGCATGCATGTGTTTAAGGTATATGTTTAAATGCATATTTGTGACCAAGGGTATAACCTTTTAAGGTGTGTTATTGATTTGAAAAAACAACTTTTTGTTCAATTTTACGGGAATTTGCAGAATCACTGTGCTTACCAATCAAACAAGATATTTTACACAGAACCAGTGCTTTTGCACTATTTTCTCACTTACGACCATTGTAAATGTGCGTATTAACATTGATGCTAGCATGTGAAGGTTTTCCCATGCATGACGGGGGTGCTCTCCACAGCGTTAATTACATCATTATGGTTGGGATGGATCTCCATCTGCTCGACCATTACTCCTGTCCCACTCTGGGCCGACCCACACTGCGCCTCAGAATTAGACACACACAGACTAAATGACTCTGCTAAATTATGAAGCTATTAGATATGGGAGGCTATTTTAGAACATATGTATTCACACAGAGAGAGCAGTGAGGACGTGTGAGAGAAAGGGAACGATGTACTGAGGTAGACATAGCAAGATGGTGAAAATAGAAATGTGAGAAATGAAAGATGAAGCACCCAGAGATTTTGAAAAATGAGAGCCAATGAAAGCAACAGAAAATGTGAATATAGAATGATAGAGTAGAGGAAGTTAACTTTCTGTCTGGCCAGAGTTTCAATGTGGTTGTCCTCCGCTATTGTTAGAAGTTGATAAGATTTTTATGAAGCATGATAAGACGTTGATGGATTTCACCATGGATCATACAGACAGATCAGGGAAATGGAGGACAGGAATTTTTACTGCAGTCATCAAAGGCACAGGCAATGGGTTTTTTTTGTTTTTTTTTATCACAAAGTTTATTTTCTGTTTGTGTTTTTAAGGTTGTCTCTCCAGACAAAGCATTGTCACACATTTTGATACAGTGGAATACAATGAGATGTAATAAATAAAAACCCTATTGTTTTCATATGACATGAAAATGTGTGTTCAACCTAGGTGGATTTTTGTGTTACAAAGCTTGACACAAGAACTGTAAAGAAAGTGGAAACTCAAAAGAAGGCTATGTTAAGTGTATTATGTAAGCTCCTCAATTGCCAAAAGTGCTTAGCAGTGACTTCATGGCCTGAAATTTTCTAAGTTTAAGGTAATTAAAATTTAGGCACTTGAAAAGCCAAACTTCAGGTTTTCAGCTGAAAAGTCTCAAAGCCATATTACATTGTTGAGGAACATTCTCCCATAACCTCCCTAACCTTTTGACCTACTCTGTGTGTTTTCAAGGTTTTGCTAATGGAATATCTGGATGTGAAGAACAGCCGCAGTGCCACTGAGCCATCAGCTCAGCTCTCCTATGCTAGCACTGGCAGTGAGTTTGCTGCCTTTTTTGCGAAGAAGAAACCACAGCGTGCCAAGCAGTCACTCTTCAAGTAAGGATCTCAGTATTTTCTGACTTTTTTTTTTTTTAAATGCTGCAAATCAATATAGTAGCTAATAATCCTGGTTATACTGAAAAAATGTGTAAAATTTAGCAGCGATGACAGGCTGAAAGATGATTACATTATTCTGTTAATGTCTCAGACTGAAGGCAATTGTAGATATTCTTCCTGTGTTTTTTGTGTATTGCGTATTTTGCGTTGTTGAACCTTTTTTTGCTTTTTGTAGGTTTGAGTCATCATCTCATGCCATTAGCATGAGTGCCTACCTGAGAGAGCAGAGGCGAGAACTCTACAGCAAGAGTGGAGAATTACAAGGTGAGGAGGGCGTTGGAGAGATAAACTGAGGAATGGAGACTAGAGTTCGACAAGTAGAAGATTGCTGATCAGAAGAGCTAGAGGGGTGGAGAGAAGAGTAACAATAAGGAAGGAGAGCAATGATGGGAGGGAAAGAGAGACGACATATCAAAAGATGACACAAATTTTTAAAAAGACTCTGAGAATGAGGTGTGAAGAGAGCAGGATTTGGTCCTGTGACTAACATGGAGGAGCAAGGGTGTAGAAAGATTCAGCCGTAGGGTGATTGGGAGATTTGTGGAGGTGTAGATATAGAGGTGAAATGTAGAGCACGAGGGCACTGGAATGCGATGTGATGAGGAGAGGGAAGGAAGGGCACATTATAGGTCAAGAAGTTACACTAAGGAAAGAAAAAACAGACAACAGGAGTGTGGAGAGGAAGACTGCGATGGAAAAAGAGATTGACGAGAGGCAGAGAGCAGGGTGACTTTGCAGATTCTGCCTACAGGGAGAGGCCTTGAAAACCTCTCTCATACACACACAGCAAGACCCTAGAGAGTCTTCGCTGTTCTGCTGCTCCTTCTTCTTCTGTTCCTCTCTCTCTCCCTCACCATTTCTATGCCTATGACCTTGAAGTTTCAATCAGCAGTGCCTGACAGTGTTGTTTGTCTGATGCTTTTCCTTTTTGTTACACTAAGCTTCTTGTTGACATTGTTTGGATAAAGCAGAAAAGGTAAGAATTATTGTAAGAATTATTATAGTGTGGCATAAAAACGATCCCATGACAATCTCTGCATATCTAATGATGACTAATAAGGGTAAAATATTGAAATAATGTGGCATCAATTAGATTTCCTTAAAAACACTCCACACTCTGGAGTTAAAGCTTTAGATACAGGTCCAGTTACAGCCTTTTCCAACAACAAATACCCTTTATACAGTAGCTACACCGTTAAATGTACTGCATCAATTCCCCTGCAAGAAAAAGAACAGGCTTGATTAAGTGTGGATAAAGGAAAACCCCAAATGGCCTTTAAATAACAGCTCACTTTTTTCCTTCCTCCATCTGTCGGTGCCTCAGAAAGAAGGGGGAAAAATATTATTTGACTGACTGAATGCCTCGAAGCATTTATAAGAAGATGAGATTTCTCTGGGCTTTCATTTCACCTGTCACAATGCGTAGCACCGGCCACAAGCCCAGGCCAAGGCCTGAATGGCTGCAAAGAGATTGAAGGAGTAAGAAATCATTTAGAAAGTGAAATAAGTCGACTGTGATGAAGGGAGGGGGGAGATGGATGGAGAGGAGGAGGGAGAGAGAGGACGGTTAAAAGTCATTGTTTTCATCAGGGTCCAGCGAAGAAGCCATTAAGAGATTTCTGAAGGAAGAAATTAGAAAAATATGTATTGAGACGGTGTGGAAAGGGACTTTTTCTCTCTCTTCAAATTAAAGTTACTTGGGGAGGGAGGGAGAGGAAAAGAGTTAGAAATGAGAGATTGGGTTGATGAGTTCTTCTGGCTTCGGGATTACTCAACACTTAAAGCTTAGTCATGTGTGTCTCTTAGTCTCTCGACTTGGAGTTTCCTAAACTCTTTTTTTTCTCAGTGGTCTACTTCAAGTCAATATAGTTATTAAGGCAGATGCTCTCCAACACCGCCTTGGAAATAGAAGTTTGATTGTTCATTTTAAATTCAGCTATGCACCGTTAATAAATGAATAAAAATGGTCATGCACTAAATAGTACGAACTCAGAACTACTACTGCTGTATTTGCTGTAATTTGTACTTTGGTGAGTGATGTTTGTATGTCATCATATGATATAAAATATCACATACTTTATTGAACAGTATTTGTACAGAACATGTTGTGATTGTCTAACCTAATCACATACACTTATCTTTATGGATTTCAAGCTAATGTGGAATATCGGTAATTGTTCTCATGTGTGTTGTAAAGACCTGCTGTAGTGGATATAAATACACGCATGAATGCAGCTGCACAGGTGCACATGCACACAGACTCACACACACATGCAAACACAAGTGTACTTAATTGCTTGCCTTCTCCACTGGAGCATGTCTTGAACACTTCAATTAATCAAATGCTTGATGTAAAAACTTTATCACAGCTCCATATGTAGCCACGTCTGTAGTATGGATTCTGGGTATACACAGAGTGCCGTGTATGTATATATAGTGTTCTTACACTCATCAGATCCTTAGTTAGCTTAAATACTATGTGTAGTGTGTGTGTCCGTGTTCATCCATGTGACTGTGGGCTTTTGTGTCCTCCCAAACCACTGTTTTAGAATCACAGAACCTCATCCAGATTCAATCACATTCTCTATGAATAAATGATGAAAGTGACAATTTTCCACCTATAGATGTGTTACCATCGCCTCCTATTCCTCTACATGTATCCCAGCTACTAGACTTTTACATCTTCACCTTGTGCTTCTTTATTGCCTCTCTATTGTCTGTGCAGGCAGTGGATGACTCTGAGTGGCCCAGTGGTCATCTGGGAGGTGAAGTGTGAATATATCTCAATAACTACTGCAGTCTAGTAACACCCGGTCTGTAATACATTTACAGCTTTTTTTGATTTTATTTCTTCTTGTGTCGTGGGCCTTGATTGTGTACCTATATTATTGCCTTGCCTCCGGGCACTTTGAGGTGACAAGACGCCTCCACTCCCACTCCATGATGTGACAGCCATATACAAAGGCTGCCTGTTACCCAAGATATGCACGTAAACATACATGCCCGCTCGAGACTTCCCCACTCCTGAATCACTCCCAACTCTGACCTCCATCCACTCTTAAGATGTGTTCATAATAAACTCAGCTGCAAATCAATTTTACACATTTCCTCCTTTTCTTTTGATATTCAAAATAGACTTGTTCACAGGGCGTCTGTCGCAGTCTGCCTCCCATGGAAGCAATCAAGTTATAGTTTCTCTGAGCTCCAACACTTAATACCTAATGCTCAGTCTGAAGTGGGGGAAAAAAAAAATCTCATGCTGTATTGTATTATCGGCTTCTTGTTTATGTATAATAGCATCATGTTCCCATGAGAGAGGGAGTGATGGGGAGAGGGGGAGGAGGACAAGAGTGACTGCTCGGGGTGACCAGAAGTGGTGTTCCTTGTCAAGCTGATTTGTACACCCCATTGGGGAGGGGAGGGACGGGAGGTGCAAATGGAAAAATGTCTAGTGGGAGAGGCGGCAGTGGAGGTGATAGTGGTGGTGTGTAGGTGGGTGGGATATCGGGGTGAAAGCAGCAGATGTTGATAGCCACGTGTTTGCAGAAGTATGTGCATGTGTGTTTGTAAGGTGAAGAGGAAGAGACAGCATGTTCCTGCCAAATGATGTGTGATCTACCCACCTTGGCCAAACTGGGATTGTGATTGCTGGTGGTGGAATGCATTATGTTTTTGGAAAAGGACAGTTTATAAAAGCTTTGACATTTCAGAGAGGTGTTGAGGTCATAAAAAGAAGCATGACTCTCATTGGTTGTCTGCAAAACCATATCTGTAATATTCCATTTTTTTTGTTTCATATTGCTCTGAAGGGAACTAACCCATGTTTTCCTGCTTTGAATATTACTCACAAATGACATCTATTAGAATGTTTCCTCTTTTATAGCACACATCAGACAGCTTTTAAATCCATTTATATTGTGAAATCACTCATTTGCCTTTGTAATTATTCATTTTCCAGTCATTCATTTTCCTCATTGGTTTCTGAATTCAAGGTTGCTCACTCGTCTCGTGAAATGATCAATACTTGACTTCCGCTGACCTAGCAATTATGATTTATCATATTCATAAAGGGAGACTTAGATTGAATTGAACTTTATTGGTGAAAAAGTCAATAATTATTATAGGATTACATTGCTGGAGTGCCAGAGACTCCTGCTTAGCCATGATTAATGCCCTTATTCCTCATTTTTATATCTTTTCTCTACTTCTCACTGTCTTTTACACCAAGTCACTATCGAGATTTTATGTTATACTTTCTGTTTTGGTATTTTGTTTTTTTTTTGTTTTTTTGTTTTTTGTGGTTCTTTTGGATCAGCATTTATCTATGTGTGTATGTGTGTTAACATGGAAAACAATTAAGTAAACCATAAGGTAATTAAATCCTATTCAAGTCAGTTACATACTACATGTTCATATGACTCACTGTAAACACACAGCTGCCAAATCATTTATATAAATTCAGTATTTATAATCACATAACACCGTGATGCTCAGTTCTAGTGCCTAAAAAGAAAAAAATCCAACTTATTTGATCATATTGTTTGATTTCTTTTTGAGTTGCTGTAACTTTAGATCCTCAGGCTACTTTAACATTTCAATCAGATCATGTGAACAGTAAAGAAACTAATTCCTA
>JAPTGW010000005.1:16228507-16242282 GCA_029814545.1 Apogonichthyoides opercularis
CAAAAGCGACTTCCAAAAAATTGACAAGTAGAAAAACTCACCCCAGGGAAAAGTGACAGTCTTGTATAAACTAAGCTTAAACTGAGAAAATCTGGCAGCATCCTAACTGACTAGCTACCTGGTTTGGAAAACGAGACGCCCAATGTCAGTTTCTACCCAAGACACAACGTTAGCTAGCGTTAGCTTCGTATAGCGCTAACTACCTAAGGCAGCTACTACCCACCAGTGGCTGGCCCTCGTTGATCAATGCACATTGATATAAAGACCCAAACGGTTCAGGGTTTGCATGCACTTCCAAAACGCCTGGAGGCACCCCTTATCCTGGGGCATTTTGCTGCGCTGAGAGAGTAAAATATATAAGCAAAAATACTTACTCCGTTCTCTGAAGAGCACCCCAGGTCCCTTTCTCTCTGTAACTCCCCCTCAGTCTCACCAAAGACTAGACTCTCTCCCCTGATCTGAGGTAAAATCCCGCCCACTGCGCTGTCACAGCCACAACCAAAGTGTCCTGCGTGAGCTGCCAAGATAGTTCCCCTCACAAACAACCTATGGAAACCCGCGTCCACTAGACCAAACTGTCACAGGTGGGGAAACAGCAGGATCTCCAACTGACATCCTGTTACACCATGTAGCAAACAGAAAAACACATTAAAGAATACTCATCAACACATTAGCAGATATTAAAATATAATTTAATTACCCATGACACCTGCGCATTTTATTATCTATAATCAGTTTTTTATTATATAGTAGTAAATAATATGACTCACATCATAATCACAATCTCACAATCATCTGTCACTTTTGTATTGAAATCATTTTGAGGAGACAGAGGGACACATCATCCAAACGCACCATTTTTGAAGCGCTGATAATGAAGAAACCGGAAGTGCATAGAGTAGAGTCATCTCGCTGTGTCTAGCTCGTTTCTGTCACAACACCACCAGGGACATGTGATGTACGTCAAAAGGAGGATGGGTATGGACCGCTGGTGTGGATTCCTATTGGCTTAACCAGCATATCAGTCGCCTATGGAAACGGTTACGTCATGATCCCCTCGTACTCCCGCTTTGCTCCCGTGTCGCTTTATAATAGCAGGATTATTCAACAGTTCTCTCCATCATATGATGCGGTCTGCAAAAAGTACTCACTGAAATCTGACTGCCGCATCGTGTCTGCTGTCTGAACTCCACCTAAACCACAAAAGGCTCTTCCCTCAGCGCCTAATCAAACCTGACGTCATTCTTTCCATGACGTAACGCTGTTTTTCTTTTTCTGTTTCAATGGCTGTATTCTTTGCGCGTCTTGTTGAAAAAGGAGTCCAACACCCTACAGTCCGACCCTCCGTCACCAAGGCCGGCTCACTGAGATGTAATGACCTGCATTGCATTACAAAGAACGTGGGTTCATTCATTCACTTTGGCTTTGCGTAAAACGACAGAAATTACATTACTAAGTCATCTCAGACTTTACTGCATTTCCTGAAACATTGGAAAATAAAGTGTTGGACAATAAAACTTTGAAATCACCAATTGCAATAAAGCGTGCAACAGGGCAGTGCACAAATTAACTGAAGTCTGACAAGGTTATTTAAAAGACTTGAATGATTTCTGGTTAAAAATGTAATTAAGGTTAAACAAAGATGTCTTGAGGTTTCTGTTAAAGTAAAGGTGTATGATTTTTTGTATCTCAATCACAAGTGTCACCCTGTGCAACTATAGGGTGGCAAAAGGTTGCACTGTAAAGATCCATTGGTCCAGGGTGTGTTGGATGATTTCTGAATTCAGAGACACTGAACAGAGAGCAACTGCAGAAAACCTACAAAATGAAAGACACCACTATTTATTAATTTGTTTATTTATTGATTGATTGAATGATACACACCTCAAAATGGTCAGTAAATGTTCCTTGATAACCAAGAAAATAGGCTCAAACTGTAATAATAAATATGATTTTTTTTTCACCAAATTACACCGTTATTTTAAAGTAGCTGACAGATTTTGATGCCCTCAGCTCCATCCACAGGCTGTTCCAGAAGCAAGAACCTTAGACCCTAAATGCCAAATTATGGTTCAATACTCTGATCTTCAAACATCCTCTAATCTTTGAAAACAACAAATGGTACTCATATTCTGATATATCAAGTCAAGTGAAGAAACATAATTTTTATAACAGTACTGTAGACCCCTTAAAGAGATGAGTGGTGGTAGACGATACACAGAAAACAAGGATTGTTTTCTCGACTAGGATAGTCGAGGTCAAACCTCGGTGTAATTTACTTGTTGTCTTTACATAATGGATTTATCATTAACATAACAGCCCTAAGTACACAGAAGCATTTACCTCTGCTGATTTGTAAACAGGGGGAAAAGTTCAATGTGTTAAAGGTTAGAAAAGTGCTAAATATCATTACAGAAACTCTGAGTCAGATATGCGACAAGGACAGCAAAACATTAGGAAAGAAAGAGGAAGAGAGGGAACAGGGGAAAAAAACCTTGATTTATGCAAGTTGACTTGTGCAATTGGTCCTATGCTTGTATGATTAACAATGCAGAATGAGGAACAATTCACAATGCAGACAAACACTGCAGATTAAAACATTTTTTGTTTTAATCTATCCTTCTCATAATTAAAATAATTTCAAGCCTCCTTCTTTCTACTTATGTAAACCATAACAGGGAGAGCAAATATGTTGTATTAAAATACGTCTGACAACAGGTGAGTGCATTCTTTAATAGTATTTAAGGATTAAATTATTCTTTGTAAATTTTTCTCTTCAGGAGGGAACTTGAGCAAAAGCTCAGCTGAGATGGCGCTGGCAAATGAACTCTGCTCTGAGGGCCATCCAACTCCGTAGTGCTGAATCAGACACACAAACTACTTTTATTTCTCCAATTTTCCAGTTCAGTGTTAGTGGTTTTGTTGGTTTCTAATTGGCAGCTTGCAGTGCTTTGTGTTTGGCCAAACCTGAGTAGATGTCCCTCTAACATGACGCTGATGCCATCTATTTCTCCCTGTCTTTCTAGTCTGTCCATCAGTCTGAAACTCCCTTATCTCTCACTGCAGAAGCAAAGGAATGCTTTCAACCAGTCAGAAGGAGGAATGTAGGAACTTTATTTTTTATAGAACACATTTTTATGTTGACATTACTATTACTCAACACACACAATACAAGATAGACAGCAGACACAACTACAGAGGGTAATATAGTCATACTGTTTGCACAAACGTATAGATGACAAATGGCATTCAAAATATAAATAAAGAAAATAAATAAACTAAATTAAATAAATGCATGCACACATACACATACACACACTTCACATTTTAAGGCTTCATGTATATCAAGAAACAGGGACAGATGTTTGTAATGTCAGTCTTTTATCTAAATATGACATGGAATTTGAATTTCGCCATCATCATTTGTTCAGTTGAATCCACTTAATCTTTGCTTCAATCCAGTTAAATACTTTGGGACCGCTGAAGTGAGAAAGATGAAATCCCACACACAATGATCCTTTTAGCAACAACTATTTTGGAACTGTACAGTCTTTTGACTCATTTATGGAGACATTTTTTGACTGCAAATCTTTGACTCCTGCCAAATTTATCTTCTTTCTTTATACATAGAAATAGCGGAATTATATCTGTTTTTATAATTTAACTCTTATAACATCATGTCAGAGGTTTTGTTAGGACTTTTAGGATTCTTAAATGCGGGGACCAATTATTCTCCCCACAGCTGTTGTCTGAGCTTTGCTGTTGACTCAGTTTCTTGGTGGAAATTTGCCATATGCTCTGGAGCATCTTGTGAACTACAGTAAATGTCAAGTGTCATTAGGCTTTGTGCATGCTAATGTGTTGTTCGTGTTGTCTGACTACGCTTGACTCAGGGTAAAACGCTCACAAAAGAGGATGTTCGCCTCAAAGTAATGTTACTGTTTATTAAAAACACATTCAAAACAGAATCATTATCATCAATTTGACATGAAGCACAACAAAATGTTTTGTTAGAGCCAAAGACTGGAGAAAACTCAAGGAACAAAAGTTACACAAATGTGTTTGTCAGTTTTAAGAGTAAAAAAACATAGCTGTAGTTGAGTGTGTGTATATGTGTGCGTTCATCCCAACATAGAACTTTAATTACTGGGGAAGAGCTATACACACACACACGAGACAAGATAACTTGACAAATAATTGCAGGTTCAGTTTAAGAGTGTCTAGCAACTGGCACTGCATGAATGTGTCTGCTGTTCTTAGAGAGGAACTTAGTTGCAGACTCTGCATCTTATCACATTTTCAGATAGCAAGGTGCTGTGAACAGATGAAGCCATTTACACAAGTAACAGTACACAATGGAAACCTAAAGGGAATGGAAAAAAATAAAGCCCAAGTCAGAGAAAGATTATCAGCTATTTCCTAAATAATTTTACATAAACACATGACTGTGATGGAGCTGCCTGGAGAGATCATGTGTCTCTTCAAGGCAAGACAAGTGGAAAATGCTCCACAATGATGTTTCAGTCTTAGTCAAATAACACAAGGGCAAACAGGTCTATCAGTAAGGGCATGTATGAATACTACTTCCTTTGGTCAAGTGATCTTTCTACACCAACTTTGTTTCTTGAAAGGACGTTGGATTTTCCACTGGCTCAGCACATTGGCAAAGGGTTAGACATTGAGGGTGGGGGGGGGCTTCCTCCTCTGAAGAGGAAAAATTGTGTTGCATACTTTAGAAAAATACTGTTGGTGTTTGTGCTTGATGATGTGTGAGAATTTTCCAATTGCAACTTAATCCAAAGTTCAGTTGTAACCACTTCCCTAATACAACGTATGCATATAGTTCTCATTTACACAACACACTTTAGTCCTTGTGTAGTTTTATGGGCTGCATTACCAGACTATTATGAAGTGGACAGTGGATATATCAATCAGACATAGCCAATATTAGGGATGGGTCTGGCACATTGTAATAACAGGTCATTAGTGTGTCACAATTACTGTAATCACATTTTTCCTGAAATCCACAAGAGTCTAAACATTGATTTATGTCTGCTGTAGGAGGCTCCAATTACATGATTAACATTCACACTGTGCTGACTAGCAAAACAAGCACCACACACAGACAGACACACAAATTACACCTATGATGCAGGTAGCTCTACAAGCTTCACAACAGAAGATCTGAAGAGACTTTGTGAAGTAGCAACACAAAGACGCCTTGTGAGATGGAAAGCTGAGTGAGAGGTGCTGGGTGCTGTGGTGGTTATAAGGAGGGGTCTACCTTCACTGAACTGCTCAGAAGAGGCTTGAGCATGTTTGTGTTTCCAACTACCACTGGAATTTACTGCAGGCACTGGTGAAGGCAGTCGCAGAGAGGTGACCGGCCTGCAGGATAAAGGCCAGAGTTGTTGAGACAAGAGTGATGGAGGGAAATAGAAAAAGGAGGAGAGGAGAAACACAGAGTGCATAAAAGAAAGAGAAAGATTGAGTGAAAGCACAGGCAGACAAGGATTTATTATAAAGAGAAAGAGTCAGTAAGTGTGAACTGAAATTAGAGTTGGTAAAACAAAAGCTGTGTGTGTGGAAAGACCATGAGTGTGTGTGTCTAAGGAGGGAGACAGTGGTCTTACTCAGTCCTGAGCAAGCAGTGCTACGATTATCTGTCCAAGTTTCCACTCGCAAACAATAATTCACCTCAAGTGCCCATTGAGGCTAGACTTTGTCAGGGCAGCGACCCACCCAACCCAATGTGAGGGTGTGTGAGTGGAAGAGCCTGTGTATGGCCGTGGTATGCCTAAACCATATAAACTTGCATGTGTGGAGACATAGAAGAGCCATAGAAGGGTGTTGGCGAGGTTGGGGGCTGTGCCACTGCCCCTGTAGGACATGTTTTCCATGGTCTGTTTTCCGTTGATATCTCCTGTATTTACATTTGGCTCAGTGTGCTGCGGAGCTGGAAAGTGTATTTCATTCAGGCCAGTGAACATTTACATGTCATAAAACGTAGGGCATATAAATAGTCTTGATTCAGTTACGCCAAGGCACAGAAACCACCTGAGAGTCCACATTTAGACTCATGTAAAACACTACCATTAGAAGTGGAAAATAAAACATACAGAACAAAAAGATTGCAGAATCAAACACTACTTATGTGGTTTAACCAGACCAGAGAGTGTGTGTAACACAAAATACATAAAAATTAAACACATTATCAAAGAGAGGAAACTTGTAAGCGCTGTCAGTAAGTGTTGGTTCACTTGCTGGCAGAGGTGACTTTGGCTAAATTAGTAGCAACAGGCAGTAATTAAGAATTGTTTTAACTCTACTTAGTTGTTCAGTTAGGCGTGGAGCCCATCAGCCCTATAAATCTGATGTTCTTCCCCCTAAAGTCTGAGCCATACCACTGGGGACCAGGCAAAACAATTAATGGCAACTTAATTACAGTGCCGCATCAGATTTTTGCTTTACCCGCAGAATGTGCAGAGAGAGAGAGGCAGATTGAATGTGCTTGCTTCCTCAACCTAATTCAGAGCTAGAGCAGTGTGGCACAGACTGGGCACAGATGGGGCACTGAGGACTAGATCCAATGGGAACTTGGTGCCCTTTACACCCCTTTTCTTCCCTTTCGCATGGGGGCTTTCCCCCTGGGAGTTAAAGAAGGCACAGGGTAGAAGAGAGGCAGAGCCCTAGAGAAGGACCCATGCTTATTGGTGCTTAACAAACCAAGAGCATGTGTGTACACACTCAAGATATACACAGATAAACATCCAGGCCTGCTGTAGGTAATGGCCTTGACATTTAAATAATACAAATAAGTAGGGTTATGTACAGCTCTAAATAAAAAGTTGGAACAGTATGACAGATGTAAATGAAAAAGACAGCAGTAATGGCAGTGATATTGAAATGTACTTTGACCTGTATTTCAATGAAGACGACAACACAACATATTTCATATTTTGTCAATTTCATTTGTAAATATACATCCATGCCTATAGCATATGACTGCATCATATGCAAGAGAAAATTGGAACTGGGGCACTTTAGGGTGAATAAGAGATTAAAATAATTCACCATCATTATGTTTCAAAACAGGTGATGCAAACAGTGTAATCATGATTTGGTGCAAAAGCAGTACACAGGTCACAGAACCAAAATATTTAATACAGTATTCCAGGTATCATTTTGATTCAGTCTTTGGGGGAAAAAAAAATCATACAGTTAAAGCTTTTGTTTATTGGAAAAGAAAGCAGATACCAAAAAGTGTAAGATGAAATTAGAGCTGATTAGTCCTCTTTAAGAAATACCCATTGTTCACCTAATGAAGATCTACTGAGGTGAGGAGAACGTTTTAAAATGATGTTGTGCAGAGTGCTATATTTTTCAGCCTTTATTTAAAACATGTAGAAAAGCAATTAAAATCAGGTAATATGGAGTGTTTTGGCTTGTTAACCCGACTAAAACATACAAGGGGTAGGAGATTAAAAAGCAAGACTTGACAGATTCTGTAATAGACACAATGCACAGTCACCACAATCCAATTATCACTCACCTTCATGAGATTAATACATTTTGAGGATTTCAACTGTCTTTTCATTTCCTCAAATAAACCCTAGCAAACATGACATCTTGGTCCAGAGGGAAGTTAATGTGGGTAAAATCATAGCTCTGCTTGGTTACCAAGCTGTGACCAACCCCATGATTACATGTCATGTCCCCATCATCATAACCACTGGCACACCCCTTACCCATATTTAGAGAAAGTGAGAGTGTGAGAGAGCAAGAGGGGCAGATCCAGCATGATCCCACTGTAGCAGATGGATATGTTAGATATGCCTGCTTGGGCTTATGGAGATGCTTAGTGGTAAATGTAATGACCTGTGTTTGTGTGTGTGTGTGTGTGTGTGTGTATATCCCTCAATCTACTGTTCCAATTATCCTGGGATCGTCTGGGGAAAACTCACTTTACAATGACTAAACAGCAGGACAGTGACAGAGCTAGTTTTAACTTCCATAGTTTCTTTATTCTGATGGAAAGGGTATTTTTGACAGCTTTTGGACTAAATAAAGCACTAACACTGCTCACTGAGTGGGCTAAAATGGAAAATTAGCTGCCACTTTAGCAAAGAAAATGATAGAGTGGAGAAAATGCTTGTACAAGTGCCCTCTAACAAAAATGTTCAAGGTTGTAACTGACGGTGTCCATGACCACTGCCTGTAGGAGTGTGTAGGAGCATCAGCTGGACACCTAAAAAGTAAACAGATGTGTGAAATTTGATGGGTTCAGCTTTTTAGTTTGAGCAAGGATTGCTACGCAACAGATTCACACAAATAGAGCAAGAAGTCTCTGGCCAATCAGAAGCAACAGTAACAGTCTTATCAAATGATCACACAAATGCTGGCCTGATTTAGTGCAATTCAGTGAGACAGTTTGGTCTACTTAAGAGAACATTCAAAAGAACACACGAGCCCTACAAATTAAATGACAGAACATATTGACACAGTTTGATGGGTTGTGCTCAATTCCTGTAGCTCATTACACGCACATGGTACTGTGTGTGTGTGTGTGTGTGTTATGACAAGTCATCTGAAAAAGTCCAGAATCCTTGCACTTTCCAGCCTTTGTTTTAATTTTTCACATTTTTCTTTTTTTACAGACGACCTCTTAGAGAGACTGAGTGGAGGAGTGACTGATGTTAAGGTTTTCTTCCGTCCATCTGTTTATCTTCGGCTACTCTAAGATTGCATAATTCTCTTCACACTCAAAACTTTAACCTATTTATCTGTTTCATTTTCCTTTGAAATATTACAAACTCTGGATCTGCTCTTTCTTGCTTTTCAGCCTTGCTTCCCTTGTAGAGTCACAACCTTCAGCTGCTATCCAGTGGTTTATGGAAACTTTCCTTTCTGTTAGTGTGTCATGCGAAGGGCAAGGCAGGAGTTTTCCAGTGCTGTCTGCAGAAAAACACCCATCCCTCCATGGTGTGATGGATCAGGAGCCTAAAGAAAAGAAGGCATGTTTGTCGAAGCTGTTTCGGTGGGCTTCCTGTTTTGACCTGCAGGAAGGCAAGTGTATGGGTGCGTTTGTGCAAATTCAGTTTGGAAGGAGGTGTTTCTGCCAGCATTGTGCATGTTCTCCAGTTTTTTCTTTTTACCATGCCACCTGTGATGTAACAGCTACACCTCATTTCACTAATGAGCAACACAATGACACAAGTAATAACCAAAATGCTATCTATGAAACGGTGTACAGTCACAGAGTATTCAAGTTGCACTCTCTGTCATCCTATATCTCCTTGGTATTTGTTAAATGTTGGCTGGAGCAGTCTATCCATTAGCCTTGACTATGTAAAATTCCACTCAAATCTCCAGTATGTGAGAAACCATAGAAACAGACTGGCCTTTGTTTCTTGCACTTGGGAAAGTGTCCTGTGAGCTGAACTGAGTAATACTGCAGCGGCAGATGACTGGCCCACTCACACACATTCACTGTGGAAGAGAAAATATGAGTGAAAAATGACATTAATAAAAGGTGTGACATTTTCAAGAACTGAAGATGATTTTCCATCAGTTCTTCTTTTCAATAAACTCTCCTTTCCATTTCATCCAGACAGCGTCTTCTGATAACATTCATGTCACAAATTGACAATTTATGCTTTGAAGAAAAGTTTGTGTAAATTGTTTTTGTTGGTATGGTGTCTGTCCTGTACACATTTATCATGTCTCATCCAAAATGTTCTGACATAGCATGTCTATTAAGTGTCTTCATGTCATGTGTAAGTTAGACAAGTTGGTAGTTAGATGCACTTTTTGGAAATAGACCTTAACCTCATTAAAATGACCAGACTACAAGAAGCCTAGTTGGAGTAGTCTGTATATAGCCTAGTTAAGGGCTACCCTACTTTCGGCTCCAATAGCCCAGTTACAAAAACACCCAGAAGAGTCAGTCTCTCCATGAGAACAGAGTCCAAATAAGTAATGGCAACTCTGAGCTAACGCTGAAGCTACCCTCGTCCTAAAATAAGGAGGAAAGAATTGGGCAGAGTTGTCACAGAGAACCAAAACTGGGATAGGATGTATTACATTAATATTTCAGGCATCTATCTGACAGTTTAATCCTCTGTGAGTTACTGAATCTTCCACAAGGACACCTTGACAGGACATACAGTTGTTAATGAACACTGACTGCAGCTGTCGGACAAAATCTGTTAAGTTATGAGATGCAATTGCTTAACAAGAACTTATCCACATACACATAGTGTAGATGCCTGACTCACTTACTTCTCCTAAAGTCAAAATATGCTTGAATAAAATAATGAAATTAATCCAAAAGATTACGTTCTAAGTCTTGCAGACAAATTGGTAAATTTAATAGTTTAATTATACTTAAGACTATAATCTATCTTTAACAGTATGACTAAAGTATACTTCTAAAATTTATTAAAGAATTTTAAATTCTTCTTTATTAAGAACACATCTAAATGTTTTGAAGGTCTGGCTGCAAAACATTAGCCAAGACTGTTGATGTGCTCCAGGCTGGAACGAAACATGGGTTCTTTCCAGTTTACTTCCCAATGTCAAACAAGTACCTCTTGACTGTCAAATGTGGGGAGGCAGTGACTAAAAACATTACCCAGAGCAGTAGCATCAAGAAACTCCTTAAAGGGAGAAAAGGACAGAGAGGAGTAATGGTGATGTCGCTGGTTAAAGGCTGCAAGTCATCATTAGCGTTATTGTCTGGAACTTAACAGTGGATGTGCTGCAAGCAGGCGCAAAGCCAGTTTTAGGAGACGCTAATTGCTATCATTATGGATAGTCAGTTTGCTTAAGGTGTAAACTGTGTGGGAAATGGAAACTATCAACTGATAGGAACACCAGGGAAGATATAATAAATGTGAGAGCATGAAATCAACATTGTCATCTTCTTTAGATCACATTCTCACTTTTCTTTTGTTGTATGTATTATCACCCCCCTTGCTGAATCACTGCGCCCTGTATGTTTTCAATCTTCCACTTCCTCCTCTTGTTTTTTGATTCACTATCCCATCTTCTCTCTATTTCCCTGAAACGTTGTCCCTGCTCCTCGTTTATGTAGGTCACAGTCCATGGAGATAATAAAGACGCTTCATGGTGGTGGAAGTTTCTGACGGGGCGGCAGCACTGGCAGCAGTGTTAGTAGTGGAAGGGGAGAGCATTGGGAGTGTCGGTTCCGGACCCATGTGGCATTGTACCTGCTCATCCATAATGGATGAGAGGGAGCAATAATGGATGAGGCTGGTGAGTAACCTGAGGATGCAGTGGGACATGGAGACTTACTTCGGCCTTAGCCTCCTTTTCCTCCTCCTCCTCCTTCTCCTTCTCCTGTTGTCAGCCAATGAGCCTTTCTCAGAAAACATGGAACATGATGCTCACCCGGACACATACACATTGAAAACAAACATGGGGCACTCAAATAAATCCATATTAGGGAGCCAACAACCAAGATGGCTAGGGATGTATTTTTGAGGGAACGCACCATTAAAGACAGGAAGGCTGACTAATTGGACACATTTTTGTTCAAAATGTAAGATTTAGTGCCTCTAATGGTCTGAGTAAGGAATTTTACAAAAGTTTTCCCTGCCATTATATCGTCATTATAACAAGGTGCAGCTCCGAAGCCAAACGACCACATAGAAAAACTACTATAGTACATATAATAAGTAACAAAGGTTAGAACTGGAAAGAAAAAGTGAAACATATGAGCACAGATTCACACGCAAATCATTTCACAAGCTCCTGCCATTATTGGGCAACTCTCTTAAAACTGCACATGATGCATATTGTAAAAAGTCTTAGGAGCATTTGGTACAGTTTTGCATAGAAACACTTTTTTAACCTGTTTGTCCCTGTTCTTATTGGTCTGTATCATCTACCTGAGTGCAGATAATTTACTGTTGCCTATTAGGTTTGAGTGTGGACCAGAGTTAATATCTCTGAAACTAAAACTCCCAGAGTGAACAAAACAAACAATGACTGCAATGAGAGCCTTCCACATTTTATACAACGACTGTAAGTGAGGGTGGGAAATTATTCAGTTGGTCGCAATCTCCAACTTCACTGCTAAAGATCACACAATAAACCTTTTATTCATGGAACTTTTTTTCCTGCTAAATTGTGTGAATGTAATGTGAAAAGTAGAAATTAAATTTTTAAAGTTGCAATGATAATAGTTTAAAATAATACAAGACTGCACAATAGCTAGTCCAATAAGATAAAAATCTATACAAATCTGGTTAGTGATTGATTGATAAAACGTAGATGATGTATTCTTCATACTGTAAAAGCCTTCATGATTCGATTCATGAGGCAAGAATGGAACAGTATAAATGACAGTATTCAATTTAGCCATTTAGCTGTTCATAACTTGTACTGGGAGGGATGAATCAGCCTGTGATCCAACAGCTAAGTATTAACTGTCCATGATGAGATCTTTGAGTCAGCTGGCCCCCGCAAAAAGGACCACTGTACCCAAACAGCTGCCACTGCCTACACCAGCCCCATAGTTTACTGCAGTCATTCGTAATTCAATACCACAAGGCCTGTCCCACCTTACAGTAGCAATCAATGACCAGCACGTTTGACAGGCAACACTGCTGTCTGCTGAGTTGAGGGTGACAGATGGGAAACAGGGATGGCACTGTGTGTGTAGGAGGAAGGGTGGGGGGTGGTTAGGGGACTAGTGAACTAGTGAGGCTCATCCACAGTCACACCAACAATGGCAAGCTTAGTCACATACCTGATGGACTGTGAGAAAGAGAGTGTGCACACATGCAAGCAAGTTAGGGTGACTGACTCAGCGCTGCACTGAGGGTGGGATTCCAAAACAACAGATTTGACTCTCCCTCTTTAAAATTCTACACTTGAGAAGGGGAGGCGTTTCCTCCCCTCCTCAGCTCCGGCAATGATGTGCCCCATTTATTTAATTAAAGCCCCCTCACTTTTAAGTGTCTGTCGATTGATTTCTGCAGGAACACCAAAGCAGAGGCAATGTTTTTGTGCTGGTGAGTGGGCCAGAAGCTGATGAACCTTTAGGTGTGAAAGTAAAAAGGATTTCCAACATACTTTGTGTGATTACATAGCAAAGCTTTTGGCTGTGGGAGTGTAGGCACAAATCTGCCAGGAAATTGATTATTCACTGGCAACATGAAACCATGTGAGCATATGAATCATGCGTCAGTCTGAGAGAAATAGGTGTTGTATAGCGTGAGTGGGATTGTTAAAATAATGAAAGAGGTAGGAGCAGTAGGCAGATCCCCTGACAGATTAGTAGATAAAACACAAAATGTAACAATGGCACAATCATTCACAAAAAGACTCCAGGGGAAGCCACATAAGGAATGTGACCATAAAATGTTATGTAGAAAAAATGTTTAAAAATCACATTTTCAGTGTTAATTAGGTCACCAATGTATGTGAAGAGTGAGGGATGCAGGAGAACAGAAGGAAGGGTTTTAGAGTTCAAAGGTCAGCTAAAGTGGTTCTTTAAAGAAAATTATATCTTTTGTAGGAAATACAAATGAAGCACAAAGAGCACCTTCATAAATCAAAGAAATGCCTTTCATTGATTTCAACTGAACCCAGAATTCAATGCTTTTGTCCATCTGAGTCCTCATTATATATTATATGGAACACAAACTCTGTTAATTCTAATTCACAGCTTGAAATATTGACAGAATTACATACTAGGGAGTTGGCAGCTAGAAAATTAAAGTGATGTCAAAAACTGCAGTAACTTG
>JAPTGW010000005.1:16444212-16455148 GCA_029814545.1 Apogonichthyoides opercularis
AACCATGTGGCTCTATGCTACTTCAGTTTTTTTAAGTGTTTGGTCCACCCCGTCCTTCGCTTGTCTGCCTACACTCGAGGGCGGTCAAGGGTGTGTGTGTGTGTGTGTGTGGTAAAATGTGGCAGAGTGACAGTAATCAGTGGAGAGAATGTGGTGTGTTTGTGTGTGCAGAGGTATACATGTGTCTGATAGGCAGCAATCCTGTTGCCTGAGGTGGAAATCCCAGGGTTCTCATATAGCTCCAGGTGCTTCTCTGCTGCTTCCCTGCTTCACTCTCTCACAGATATATTAAGCTCTTGCCCTTACACACAAACACTGACTAGCATACACGAACCCTAACATGCCACATGCCACCTGGCAACCAGCATGTTTTTCCGCATTGGCCCCAACTCCCTCTGCATACACCATGCCCTCGTTTTCCTCCTACTGGCCTTCTACCAACTGGATCGCTGAATGTATGCCATTTTGTTTGCCATCTCCCGCCTTTGCCTGTCTCCTTCAGGATTAAAGTGGGTATGTATGGATAGCACTTACAGCATCCACACGCATCCACTGTAGCATACATTACCTGGTCGTCCTGCTGAGTGCCTGCTGGATGCTGCAGTCTCTACTTGTTCGGATACTCTCAGATCAATGAGCCTGGAGCTTTGCCAACACAGACTATAACAACTGTGCTAACTCTTTAGAGCCATGCTCACCATATCCAAGTGCTTAAAATGAAACTAGACTTTTTTTTCTTTTCAATTCATCATGGACTTTTTTTCCCTAAACATCATATTCAGGTATAACTTAGAGGAACAATGCACAATCAACACAAGGTTATCTGCTGATGGAAAATCTGCCTCCCTCAAGAGGAGATCATAAAACAACATTATTGCCCATTCCACTGACTTGACAAGTGACTTCTTGTGGTCTTAACTATCCTGTTCTAATTTACAAAGACACAAATGGAATGACATTGTTATACTGTTGCAAAACCTCCTGAGTTTGCTATACAATAGTTGACTTTGATACTAAATACTGTTGTTTATATCTCATCTCCTGCTGATTTTTTTCAGACAGCATTCATTTTCTAGTCTTCACCACCTTCACTATGTATGGCTGGGTCAAGTTAATGAAAAGACCAATACAGATGTTAAAAGAACAAGAGCCATAAGTTCATTCAGATGCTTATTACCATCATCTTAAATGAGTTGTTGGCCTAAATGTGTGTTATAATGTCATAGCAAGCTTGATCTTTGGCCTCCAAATTGCAAATTCTCTTGAATAAAAAAAAAAAAAATCCTAAGATATTGCAGACCTTCTCGATACAAAGTGCCATCACATCACACTATTATATTACACATTTAAGTGAAATGAAAAAGTGAAGGTCATGGTAACCTTTACCCATGACCCCCCCAAATTGGACTCAGTTCATCATTGGTTCCATTGAATGTTTGTGCCAAATCTGAAGAAATTCTGTCAGGGTCCTGAGACGTCCTGATCATAATAATCAAAATATATGAAGTCAGTGACCTTGACCTTTGACTTTTGACCACTTCAGCTTTTCTTCACTTTACTCAGACTGTACAGAGGTATCTTGTGGATGCTTTGAGAAGACAGAAAACACTTATTTCATCTTTGAGTAGCAGTCAAATGGGGGTATATCAGAAAAGTCATATAATTTGTTGGATTCAACTGTAAAAAAGAAACTCCACTGTTCTCAGTTAGTGGTAAATCCTTAAATCTAGCAGAAAAAAGAAAACTTACAAATGACAATTGGTGTTCGATTTATATCACCTAATTTGTTTCAGAAGACAGCAGCAGGTATTATTTAGAGAGAAGTCCATAGAGGTCTAGTCTTGACTTCTTTCCTCTGTTCCCCTTCACCATCCAGGGCACTATTTCTCAGGGGGTGGAATATCCTTGTCTACTCTCCTTCCCCTCCCCTCAGTCTGAATGGGAATCACGTCTGCTTGGTTATGACAGTGTGGCTTGGCTCTGCTGCAGGAATCCAAATCATGAATATCACATTTGGTGTGTAGTGCTTTTAAATTGCTTCATTTCTCAGAGGATGTAGCTGCTGGGTGATTCCTGACTGCCTGGTAGAATATTAGCTATTTTCATGCACAAGTTGAGCAAGGCAAGAGACAGTCCCCATTGTCAGTAATCCAGCCTTGTGTGTTAATGTGAGTGAGTGTTTGTTTTCATGTTAGGGTGTTAAGTGTGCATGGTAACAGCTGTTGTAAGGGGATATATGGGCTCAGTTTTGTCGCTTTTCATGTACATTTATATGTGTGGATATGAGAGATGTACTGCACTTAGGATTTTGCTCACCTTCTCTGGTCTGAGGTGTTGGTTTAATTCAATGCACTGAGTAGCTCACTATTATTCAATTAAATTACACTCCACCAAGCACACATAAATAATTTAGCTCTGCAAAATGGTGGAGAATTGCGTAAGGCAGACTGTTTATATCTAAGAACTGTGTTTAGAAGCACACATACAATTTGATGCCACATTAATCAACTGAAAATGCTTATCTTAAAAAAAAATGACACAACTTCTGATACAGCAAGTATAAAGAATTGTGTTTTGTGTGTATTCTTGACCTATATTCTTGTGAAACTGTAGCCATCTTAATGTTATGGTTGTTAATTTATTTTGTAGATATGTGTGTTGACTTTGAGAATAAATCTTTTGCTGCACCATTTAGTCATTCATAGATTTTTTTGTTCAGAAGTACAGCACAAATGTATATGTATACAAAAGTAGCACACAAGCAAAATGATTAAACAGATTTAAAGAGTTTAACACTGGAAACCAAACATTATTACATATTTCACATAACTTTACTACACTGCAGATCTTTGTGTTGTGTCCTCTGAGTCCACATTTGCGATTCAATCAAAATGACAAACTTTTGGCTCATCCCAGATTTATTTTTAAATGTGGCTCCCAGCTGCCTGTCCTCTGTTACTTGGGCAGCATGCCGAGTCACTGGAAACGCAGATGTGTCATTATCGCCCTTGACACTTTGGATCATTTGACATCACCCTTCATATGTAAATATTGGACAATCACATTATGTCCCTTCATAGAATTAAATTTTTTTTCCCCTAAGTTTTGCTGTTAGTGAGGTTACACTAGCTGCGTAGTCAGTCACCCTCTTCATGGTTGGAGGTAAATTATTCACACATCTGATGTATTTCATTTCTTCTTCATGCAAATGAACAGTAGGTTTAATGAGCTATCAGCAGTGCGAGTGCATCATTAGTATGCAATCAACATATTTCAGAGTTGTGGCTGAAAATGGGAATCACATTGTGTTGTCATCTGGCTTCACTCAATCTGATTGCATAATATAAGCAGATTTAATTATTTATTAATCAAAGCATGTGGAGGAATTGCTCGTTTTTGTTGTCCCATTCTAATTCTGTATAAACATACGGTACTCTGTGTCATTGTAAAAAAGAATAACCTCAGTTTGAGAACTAACCTCTAACTCTTCTGAATTTTATTTAAAAGATTATACGTGAATGTTAGAAGTAGCACTTGATTGAACACTCTCATAACATACTGTACATGTAATGTTATAATGGCTCTGTAATGCGTTGCCATCTGTTTTAATGTAATGGTTTTAGTCAGTTTATGAAAATTGCAGGGTTGCAATAAAACAGATGAGATGACCATAGACCAACATATGGAAACTGTTCTAAAACTGATGCCTAATACATGAGCATTATTTCAGTCTTTGTCCTTCCTGTCGTGGTCTCATTCCTCAATGGTAGATAATGCTTTCATGGTATCCTCATTACTTATGGAGTTTACATACTTTACGGATCAGGAAATCATTATTTGAGAGAAGTAATAGTATCTAGTTATGGAAAATGTCTCCCCATCTGTTGCAGAGATTTCACCTCATGAAAGCTTAGTGCTGTAAATCCCTCAGCAGACAGTTCTAATTGTTTTTCACCATGTGCACCAGTGTGCATCTGTGTGTCCTAAAGAGGGTTAGCCATGTGGCTAAATGACAGGGTCATGCGGTAACACCAAGGTTTATTTTATATAGATACAGTAATGGCTTCCAGTGTTTATTTGTGTATTATTTACAGTATATAGTTTAAATACACATGAGAGATGCCTCAGATAAGCGATGCAACATCTGTGATGTATTGCATGTACACTGTCTTATTAGGGTTCATTTGTTGGCCAGGGCTTTCTTTTCAACCTGATTTCCATGTCTACAGGAGCATTGTGTATGTACGCAAACACACATACATGTACACATTTTTTCATGCACAAAGAACACTCTTGCCCAGGGAAATGTCAGGTATGGTTAACTTTACGACCCAGAGTAATGTTCAAAGCCATCCACCTAAGGCTGGGAGGCATTACAGAGCTGATCGGAACAGGCACAGCATGTCCAATTGGCTTTCCTAGTCTTCTCCAGACACCATACAAAGCCTCAACCCTACTGTATTGTGTGTTAAAAAACACACACAGTACACAAGCACATTTGCTACTTTTCTACTTATTTACTCACTGACTATCATTTTCAGCATGCAGATACATGTTTGACACTGGTGTCACACTCTTTTATCCACTTTCCTCCATGTCCACCATGTCCATGACAACTGTTGACAGAGGGATTCTGCTTTTAGGTTGCATATATGAAAATTCTTTGGCCTCATCTCAGGAATGCCTAGTGAGTATTTCTTCAAATCTGGTAAAATTGTTGATTAGGATGCAGAGATTAACTGAACTTTGGCCATAGAGTTTATATGTTAAATAAGCCAAAAGTATCAGTCAGATGTGTAAAATGCACCATCATATTCTGCATAACCAATTTTCTGGCCATTATCTGTTGGTTTGATGTCACTCTCTACACTTGCTATTCCCAAGGATGTGACTGACATTGATATTATTATATCAACCACTACAAAAAAGAAGTCACTAAACTTTTTTACTCATGACTGCTGCTGAAATATACAGTAGTCGTAGTCGAAGTACTTGTTTCTGAGATACAGCACTAAAGGAACATTTGCATCATCTCCTCACAGTGATCACATATTTTAATAAATCTAATAACTGTTGACATACTACCAGATAATGGAAAATTACAACACTCAAGTCTGTAACCTTAATTAACCCACAATGTAGCAATTAGTCATGGATAATACTGTACCTTAACAAGTCAGCACTGGCCATAATGATGCTTAAATAGCACGATCCTTACACTAAATTAAAAGATATCAACCTGTTAAGTGAAAATAAATTAAACTGATCATCATTAATCTGGGAAATAACTGAATTATAGAGAACAATTAACATTTTCTTTAATTTCTGTTGTAGCATCTGTGATTAAAAACAGAAGGCTGACATGGCACAAGAATTAGAGGGACATGAATAACTTAGATAAACAGGTGGTAAACAATACACAAGTGGCATCATCATTAAAAATATACATTAATACAATCTTAGATGGAAAGAGTTCACAGTAGATTAGAAGTGTAATTTGTCCATAACATTGAAGAAAATTGCAATTTTTGTCACATCACCTAGCTCTATCCATATATATCAATAAAGTGATAACTTCCATTTTTCCAAAAATACATTTAATATATTTAATTCAATTTATTCAGACTGATAACTACATATTTATGAGTCTGGACAGACATGGATGTAAAGTTCACCTTGACTGCTTGTGGAGAATATGGTAATTCTACTTTAGCATATTACTGAAGAAAAGGGTTTGTTTCCCTGTTTTAAATAAAGAATAAATTAATGCAAAATGGAATGCTCTCCTGTAGGCTACAGTTAAACATGAATAATCAGTGTACATCCTTGTGCCCATGTATTAATATGTATGTGCATGGCCCTCATTTGTGACATTTATGCAGCATTTCGGTGTGCCATGTGGTGTTGTTTTCATCGTGACCGTAAAGGCATCTTGTCCCAGGCACTGTGGTTACATCAGCAGTTCCCGTCTGTCAACCCCCTGACAACAGGATTACATCATCAGGTGCATCGTGCCAAAGGGAGGAGTCAGTGACTCTTGCATGATATCTCTAGAGGCTTGAAATTGGAACAAACCCTAAAAGAAGCAAATGAGATAAGCAGCCCACAAAGCAGGAATGAGTCATGTGTGTGGAAACTGGAGTAAAGAAGTCACTATATGTGGATAGTGTGGTAGAAGAAGTTCTCTTTGTCATATTTTTTTTTCCATGCCCACCTCATTATCTCTTTCTCTTCCTAGTTCTCTTACTTGATATACCTGTACAATCTGTTCTTGTTCAAAACATATTTTTTACCTGAGTAGAATGGAACCATCAATCACAAACTTTCAAGTCCTGTGCAGTAGTCCTGGCACAGTCCCTGTAATGTATAAATGAAAGTAATTTACTTCGACCAAGAAATCTATGGCTACTGTTGGAGTAGATGGGATTTTCCTCATCAGCTCAAACTCCGGCTGATATATGACAACCGTGTCAGTTTGATAACTGTCAAGAATCAGCGTGAAGCATGGAGATATCTGTGAAATTTGACCCACTGCCAAGTCTTCAGCAGATGGCCTGCAGCAACACAGTGTAAGTTGGTGCACAATATGGGCTGTGAAAACCTCCTCAATAGTGGTGGCCTCAGTTGGAGATTTGATGAAAACAATAGGGGCAGTTGCAGGATTTGTGGAAAATGTCCTGTGTTTTATTCTTCCTAACCCTGCTTCTAGGATTTTACAATTTTTATTCTTAAAATGTCTAATAGTATGACCTTACCTGAGCATCCACTTTATTCTATTTTGTTTTTCACAAACACATCCTGAAGTCATGTTGGTTGATGTCATGTTGATGGGGGTGTTATTCTGTTTTGTTTTCTTCTCCCAATCAAAAGTAAATCTATGTATCCACCCAGCGGCTATTACCTATGAAGGAAGAAATGATGCATTTGAATCACTCACCAAATTTAAGGTGGCGTTTGCTTTTTAAAGGTACTGAACCAGCAGTCTACCCTCAACTCGAAAACTACATTTTCAGGGTTGTAAAACTGTATGTAAGCCAAGAAGACAGCCATACTGGGACCATCTTGTTCAGTAGAAATAAATCCAGCTCAGCGTCAGTGTTGAACCCCTTCAGCTGACTGAGATCTTTTTGACAACTGAATTCCAGGAAGTGGTTCGCACTTGTTCTTCCCCAAGGCTCAGTTCTCTCCTATTCTGCTTGTTTTTTGTTTTTTCTACCAATCGTCAAAGGTTTCTTTTTTTTTTTAAGTTTTATTGAAGGCAGACCAACAGCAGGGAGTTGAGTTGAAGAACAATGAGCAAAATGTCAAAAGCTGAGAAAGAATCACCTCTTTGAGTTTGAAGGTCTAGCATGGAAACTTGACATTTGTTTATATTTAAAAGAATATCTAAGTTTTCCAGTGAAAACCCTAAAGCTTTCTTAAAAGGATGCCTACATTTGGTCAGATAGACTTGCAAACTTAGTGGCAAGAATAATACCATTGGATATAATAAGAGTAAATGGCTTATTGAACATGGAATGTATGAAAAATCAACTTGTAGCTGGTAATGATAAAGAGAGTGGTTGTCCCAAGCTTACATTATGATCCCAAGAGGAAATAGAAGCTTGTTCAGACAGACATAATGTAGCATGGCTGAGCATGAAATTGCAATGGTACATAATTGTATCATATAGTTATAGTATAAAATGCTGCTGTGAAGAAGTAGGCCACAATGAGATTGAAAGAGTGAAAATGAAGCTCAAATCTTGCAGTTTTCCTGCAACCAGCCTAGTGATCATTTTTTTAGGCACCGTATAAAAGAACACAATGTTTTTCCTCCTCCTTTGTTAGGTTTTCTCATGGGAAAATTGGTCGTGCTCTCTCGTCCATCTCCAACTCTCTCAGTACCGCTTGCAGAAGGCGAGTTAAGCCGCTTGGGACGGCCAAGAGTCCATGCTGATGCAAACCTTTCAAAGACGCTTTTTTTTTTTTATACCGCTGTGCATGTTCGCAAAGGCATGTTTAAGATCATTGGAGTGTTCATGTGAGAGATGTCAGATTAAATTTAAGGATATTTTTTAGTTCATATTCCACTGCACACTCATGTTCAACACATCATTTCCACCTCAGACTGCTATGTACACACTATTATAGAGCATTGTGTGGAGAATTCACTTTTCCCAGAAACCGCTACACCTGTAAGCCTGTAAAACACTGATAAACTAGCACTTAGAGCTACTGCCAATTTTCCAAATGGAAGTGAAGTATTACAAAAAAAATTTGAGTGTCTTTTGTAAATTTAATGTGATTAGAGTGCCTGTAGTTAAACTGCCATGAGATAGACCGACTTGTGAATGCTTATAATGTATTAGCTGCCCATGGAGTGCTTTGTTCTTTTTTTACCTGCATTTTTTTAAGCATGAATTTTCTTTCATAACCATCAGAGCTTGTTGATTCAAAGCCCATCATCAGTAAAAGGCTGTTTCATTCTAAATTGATTGTTTAATAGCAGCCATTATTTTATTTAATGATTTTTTTAAAATTCCTTTTTCACATGTCTCTTGATTTGACCTTGACTTTAAGAAGCTTTTATTCCAAAGGGTTGCATCAAAACAAACATCTAAATGAAATAATGAGAACAAGCACAAAAATAATTTTTAAAGTAAGTAGCTGTGTAGCTGAAAATGCCTCAGCCATACCACTTTTGTTAATGTTTGCTTCCTCCAAGGTCAAATTTATTTGTATTTACCATGTTTTGCCTTCAGGGGCAGACTCTGATATTGCATATTATGTTATTTCAATGAGAGAACATGTTCAGAGCTATGTTTTTCCCCTCACTGGCAAGGAAATGGTTTGTGAAAACTAATCCGTCAGTTATTGGGAGCTTTGATCCCCCTCTCCCTCTCCTCCTCTCTCTGGTCCCCTTCTCTGTCCTATGCTTCAAAGTGTATCACTTCAATGTGCACAGATCTTTTCTGCCTTGAGCCGAATTGAACCAGGCGGAGTTCTATTGACACAGTAAAGCTGAATTCAACACAGGGAAGAGCACATCGACAAACACATTAGACACAAGAAGTTTAAACAAAATACAATGAAACCGTGATGTGCAGATTATTCTCTCCCTCAAACAAACCTAGTGTGTAGAAGAGCTTATAAAAGCTTATAGATTTTTTATAGGTGGTATTAGTGAGCTTAGGCCATGACTGAGTCAGTGGTGTGGAAGATCAGAAAGAAGGTCATGTGAGTTCAGTTTAATCTTCAGCACCCACACTGATCAAACAGCATGTGATGTTCAAGGGAGGAGTGCATGTGGATGGGTTAGTGGTTTAACAAATTCCGTTATTCAGATGGGTAGAGAAGAATTTATGTAGTTGCCTTGTAGAGGAAATGTGTGTGTAATCCTAAACATGGAAATAGATAATTAGTGTTGCAGTGGTGTGTGTGTGTGTGTGTGTGTGTGTGCATGCATGAGAGAGAAGAGGGTGATTAATTATAAATTCTGGACCACAGAGAGTTCCTATTCTCTCACATCCGTGTGTTTCTAACATGAACAGACACATAAAATGCTTTACTTGACTTTTATGTCGGCTGAGTTGTATATGGACAAGCTCTGTAGCACGGATGTGCATTGTAAAGGTTCCATCATAAACCAGAATCAATCATTATAGAAGGCTTGCAAGCTGTTTTTGAGCAGAAAGTGGGAGAGTAAAGCCAGGCAAATAAACTCCAATAGTAATGGAGAGAAAATCACGAGAAGCTGTAGATCAAAGAACACAAAGGTAGATAGATAGTTGAGATGAATCAGAAGGAAGGTGGTTTGAAAGGAATAAAAGTTCATCCTCTCTCTACTCCAAAGCACTTTCTTGTGTTTTCCCCCAGTGCTCACTTTCACTGTTCTGCTAAGTGTTTGAGGTTTACACTGTTTTGCCCTGTGTGTGTCTATGTCAAGTAAAGCTGTGTATAGATTTGTGCATCTGCTGCAGGTTTAGCATCAAAGGCAGAGGCAGAAGTAAAGGAAACTAACCCTGACATACACTGTACTTTCTCGCCAATAATATGCATTGATTGAATTCAGAAGAGCTCTGTTGTCAAAGAAAGGAACATTCAGCAGGTTTTCAGTATCTGAGGTTATCCTGTCAATATGCATTCAGCAGAGAAATGCCCAGGTGGTTTGTATTTACTGTAGCAAAGGTTAGATAAGAGAAGGACTAGCACACTGGCCATCAGGTGAACAGTAAATATCATACAACTTAAGAAGAATAAGCATGACTCAGTTCCAAGCTGAGTTTAATGCTACTAAACAAATATCACTGAAATCGAACCGTCACCATGAAAAGTGATAGGGCTAGGGGATACATTTCACACAGTGAGCACAGTATGCTGCAGACAGCATACATCTCCAAGCCACTGATTTTGTGATTGCTCCAATATACTGAGTTTAAAAGGTATGCCGTTTTTATAATGAACAAAATTTGAGAATTACTGCTTTTTACACAGTAGTGAGCAGACATTTGCTCTAGAGAATACACAAGTAAAGAAAGCAGGAAGTAAATAAAATGATGGCACAGTTTATCATCTACTATTAACCTGCCTTTTTTTTTACCATGTCCTACAAAATATATACTGTTTATCTATGTGAATAAGTAGCTGGACTATTCCCAAAGCTCTCACTAATCTGTCTCAGAGACCGCCTGTGTTCTCGACCTATTAGAAACGACCACAGTGGTGTCATGGTCATTAAGCCAAACACAATTAGAAGAGCCATTAACAATGGGAATTAATTTGCTGTCATACCCTCCCTGCACTGTCTACTACTGTTGCTGTCAGATACTTAGCAACCTCCCTTTAAAGCTCCCTTACTGTTCTTTTCGCCATCCCTTTAGAGCAGGGGTGTCCAATCCTGGTCCTCGAGGGCCAGTATCCTGCATGTTTTAGATGTATCCCTCTTCCAACACAC
>JAPTGW010000005.1:16477411-16489402 GCA_029814545.1 Apogonichthyoides opercularis
CATGTGATACTTGCAATCTTGAACTTAAAAGGTCTGTGTTGTTTTGAATGAAAACATGACTCCAGTATTAGGAAAGTGCCTGAGGATATTTTCAAATGTGTGCAAGAGGAAGAGAGAGCCAAATAAGGAAAAAAACTGTTATTTCTCCCTGACGGGCCACATAATAGGCAATTAGCTTGTTAAATCATCAGGGTGGGGGGGAGGGCTCAGTGGTTTGTTCCACTCACAGTGAGGCAAAGCAGCATCAGCCGAGTCCTTTCTCAAGGCGGTTTTGTTCTTGAACACACATTTTCTTTCTGCCTCTTTCTGAGGCTGCCTTAAAAAGTGTAAAAATAGAGTAGAGATTTTTTATTTCTAATGAGATGTGAGTAAGCTTGAAAACCAAAAAAAAAAAAAAAACTAAATCATGCTTTGCACATAGGAGAGCTCTACATCTAAAAGTGCAGTTTATATGGAATTTATTTGCATTAAGATGTGTTTCATTTCAGTATATTAAGCCTGGTCCAGAACAATCTCACCATCTTAGACTGTGATTAGTGTTAGCATGTTAGCATATTATCTTTTTTTCAGAGGAGCTGCATAGATCTTATCATTAAATAGCACTCTCCAAAGTTTCCTACTCAATCACAATTTATTTTAAACTTCCCCAGTATCAGTTTAATTATGATATTTTAATGAGAGCATCTGTTAGCATTACAGTGGCTGGGTAAGGGGTTTATCTACATCTGTGTATAGTGATTCTTTAGTGTTTTTCCACTGTGGTGTTTGGCTTTAGCCCATGTTAAGTTGCAGAGTTTGTGTAATGTGTTGTTTTGCCGCAACTGAAGGAGTAATAATGACGTATGAAGAAGTCTCTGGTTTGGCTTCTAAACTTTGATGTGCAGTGAGTCTTATTTACACAGAAAGAAATACACTGAGTGTACTGTTGTGGTTCATTATAAAGCTCCAGCACGATAAACGGAGGAAAGCATGAATGAGTGTGTATCTCATCAGCTGTTGTCAAAACATTGCAATAATATGGTCCAAGTGTATAAAAAAATAAAGAGTTTCTGGTCAGACATCAGCTCAAAAAGCCTTCACAGACAGCCTGAGTCTCTAGAAACCACATGAAAACTTGTTATAGTTTGGTTGTAACTCACATTTAATAAGAGGTGAGAATATTCATAACTGAAATCATGGATTTTGACTGTACCTCAGATGGTCTTTTGGCCAGACTACTTCAGACCTTAAACATTATTTATTTACTGACTGGCCAAACAAGTTTATATTATCAGATGCATTTTATGGAATTTATAGTTACATATTTACAGTCATTATTGATATTAAACAGAAACACTTTTCACTGCAAGTACAAATATTATGAATTATTGAATCTACGAAAATCTGAAGTTGAATCATTACATATGGTTTTCTCACAATATCCAATTTTAGAAAAAAAAAATAAATAAAAAGGTCTGGGTCTGGGTCGCAGGGGCAGCAGCCTCAACAACGCACCTCCCCAGGGAGGCATCCAGGAGGCATCCTCACTAGATGCCCGAACCACCCCAACTGACTCCTCTCAACATGGAGGAGCAGCGACTCCACTCTGAGTCCATCCCAGATGTCTGAGCTCCTCATCCTATCTGTAAGGCTGAACCCGGCCACCCTCATTCTTCTCTCTCTCTCTCTCTCTCTCTCTTTATATGTCTGATCTTTTTACATAATTCTTTCTCTGGAAAAAATCCACGTCAGCATTTACAAAACTGATGAAGGTAGCATATTTTGGAGAAGAGGTGGTTAATGTCCAGCAGTATTACATTCATGGTTTCTGTGACACTGAATGTACTTTACAGATGTTGTGGCTGCCATTTTTATATTTGCTTTGGTGCATCGTCAAAGTCCTGCCTTCTTGTTGTGGACTGTTCATATATCCGTACTCTTGGGGAGTGTCAGCCATACATCTGCGCTGCAATATCCACTGCCGTTGTCTGTCTCACTCTTCCTCTGTTTTTTTTCCTTCCTCTGTCTCTTGCTGTCTCTTTCTCCATTTTACCAACGTCCTGGGGCTATGGGTTTTGAAGAGATTCAATTTGAGATCCTGTCTTGCATTTTTCACAAGTCCAACCTGTTTTTATACACTGTGCTGTGTTGTTGCTCCAAAGATACTTCATTGACATTGCATGGAAATGCCCTCTGTCAGGAAGCACACATTATGTATACGTTAGTTATATTAGTATGTTTAAGCAGCTATGAACAAATACCCTCATTCAGACTCATTCACTATAACAAGTAAGTCTGCCTACTTTACTCTAGGAAGCAAGAGCCTGTTTCTGCCATATCCTTTTTTATAGACTTACCTCAAACTGCTCACTCGATGACTCCAGTCATTGAGCGCGACTTTAAAGAACTGAATTGACTGATTCTCTGGCTTTTAGAGACATAACCTGGTCCACAATGATCTCAGTTTTTTCCCGTAGACATTGAAGTATTCAAAATACATTTAAAAATACAGACAGTTTCTTTTGTATCCCAGACACACTCTACTGCTTTCAATATAAATAGTGCCGTTTATGAGCCATGTTGTCCATACCAAGTGAACACTGTATCGATTGGCCTCTCCATAACCGATCCATCACTTCAAGATTGATCACATGAGGTGAGCGGAAAGCACAATGTGGATACCACCTACCATTCACCACTGCACGCCTACTCAAGGAGAATTGTATAGCATAGATCCAGTCCTGCTTGGTAAACTTCCACTTTCAGACATCAAGTCATATGATCTTCCCAGTACAGTATAGTGTAGAAGCATCTTTTCCTCTGGGAACAAGGAAAGCATACAGAGGGACTGTACACTGTGTGACTCATCCAGTTCCTATTTCATGATTTAAACATGTCATGGCTATATTTGTTACACTATAGGATACACTATAGCTTCTGTTAGCTTGGCCAGGAATGTGCTGCTGGCTCTGAGGAGATTACACAACATGCAGAAATCTTGTTAAATGATTCCTCAGTTCTTTTCTGGACCTTGTTGTTCTGTTTGGAAAAAGAGGATGGCTCTTAAGGGAGCTGGCTGCAGATGTGAGAGGGTACAGTAGCTGTGTTTTCAGTTGACCTTGGCCATAGAGGCACAAAGTCAAGATGCAGGTCGAGATACAGCGACACTCAGGGTATAAAGAGTTTCTGCACTGTCAAATTAATGACTTAATTTTAGGCTTTTATCCCACAGATGTGTTTATTTGTTTAATTCTTATTTCAATAGAGTGTATGTAATGTAATGACTAATTAGGTAAATTTGCTTACTTTTGTCTGTTGCAGAATTACCCATTAAACAGATCTGCTATTGAAAAGAGTAATAGATATTAAGACTGTTTTATTTACAATTGAATAAACTAAAGAAACAAATTCGAGTCTAACACTGGCAAATAAAGTGCTACTTCTTAAAGAAAAAGGAACAAGTCCATTTGCTGCAGTTGTCAGAATGATGTATTTGTTTGTTGTATTTTTCATTTATAAAGAGGGAGTCTCCAAAGTTTTCATTTTGTATTAAAATAAAGATAAGGGACTTTCAGCTCACCTACTTCAGTTCAGTCAATTCAAAATTGATTTGCCATCAGTCTCCAAGAATGCTGCATTCCCATAATACTACTCTTTTTTTTCCTGAGATCCTTTCTGTCCTTGAAAGCAACCATTAAGCCATCACTAGGATTAATTTCTCACATTGATAAATTCCGTAGAAGACATTAACTGCTTTCTGTTACCAGTAAAGTCATCTTCAGTTTCAGTAAATTGGTGGAATTTCCCTTAAGTAGCATATTTATTACATTTGTATTATAATTATTGGTCCAGTTGGGTTTTCGGTTATGCATTTGACTCAGAGTTTTGTCTCTGAGCTTCTGTCACCTTCATCCTCTGCGTCATCTTCTCATTTCTAATGCAGCACATTTCACTTCCACACAGTCATACCACATCTCCCTGCAGACAGATCACGCTCACGGTTCACACACATGCACACACACTCTTGAGGATTTCCATTGTGCCTATCACTCACTATAATAACATTATAATCCAGTTAAAAATACACGATAGGTGCCAGTCAACAGACTATCCCCCTGAATTATTGTAATGAAAACTTCACTAAGATGTGTCTGTTTGCTTTAAAATAAATTCTGCTCTTCAGTGAAAGGTTAAGGTCACATATTAATATTATGAAGAGGGAAGTGAAGTTATGGTTGGAGTCCTTGATGGTAATTTGCTGGAAGCTGACATTGTACATTTTTAGTTTTTTTTTTTTTTTTTTTTAAATCAATGTGGGAACTGAAATTAAAATATTTTGCAGTTTACAGAGGATGGTGATGGGGTACATTTTGGTCTATTTCAAGTATACTCTGTATCAACAACATTTATCTTGACTGTTTTTTCTTGTGATTTAGAATGACCGGTATAATGTTTCTTTTCCTCTGGCAGTGGCAAGAGGATTATCAGTGTGACCCAACAAAGTGTGCTGAATTAATTTGGTAATTGGACTCAATTTCACACAAATGTATAATGGGATAACATGATGAAGTGATGACATTTTACAGTATATCAAAAGGTCAGAAGTCATCTTCAGTGTGATCTGAAGATGAAGTGTGTGTTCTGTAAAAACAATCTTTTCTGTCAATTATTCAACACTTATCTGTGAAAGATAGACAACATGTTTTTCCATTGGTATCAAATATACCATTATAGTGGTAACTTCCAATTTTCTAATAAGTACTGACAATATGTATCTGATAAAGTCTTCACTCGTTATATTATATGAGTCTGGACAAGACTATGCACAAGAAGGTGAGAAACTGCAGCACAGTAACATAATAATGAAAGACAAACACAGACATTTCCTATTAAAACACTTCATTAAAAAAATGTTTTTCCTCTGTGGTCTCCTTATATGCTTGAGTTTTCTGCTGTGCATGCAGCAGTAAGTCATGCTTTTCCTACTTGCAGAGACTATGATGAATTTCAAATACACTCGGGTGATGTATTCAGCAAATTTACTCCACACATTACCCTCACCGTGTGTCAGAAGAAAGAAATATGCTTATTTATGCAAAAGCTTCTGCTCTCCAGTCGCACTTGTGTTTGGCCTGATGAACTGATTAATTCTTTAACAAAACTATAAGTAATAGATGAACAGGACAAAGAAAAGAGATTTGATGAAAGTGACAGAAGAGAGATTGGTAGGCTCCTGTTAGATTTTAAAAAATGCCAAAAAGCTAGAAAATTAAACAAAAAAAAATCTGAATAAGTACTTTGAAGTGATAACAATCACATGTCTTAGACTGAAAGAAAAGTACTTTCTTTATCCAGAGACGATAAGACCAGGCGGCTTCTTCAGGGATCTCATTTGTGATGACTTCTGCTGATGCAGTGTTCCTCACATAATGCCCTCTTCAGCAACTCTTTGGCTGCAGTCCACCAGAGGATAGACCCCTTGACCCCCCCAGTCACAAGGTCCAATATCTCATCTCTGCTCTTGCACACCTCCATGGTGATGATGCAGCACAAGTTGTGTGATCAAGGTTAATGAAAGATGTTGCAGCCAACAGCTACTGTTTCAGATTATAGTGATGTCCCTCATAAGGATGTCTGACCCATTGGCAGTTCTAGTTTAAGACGTCAACTGCAGAGCAATTTCACAAATTGAGTGCCTATCTGTGTTTGTGCTTACTGATTTGTGGCAAATTCTGTCTAAGAAACAGCAAATTTGTCATCATCCCATGTGGGTGACAGCAGAGACTTCTGCTTGTATTTTCTATTTTTTCAACAGTAAATGCAATGATTTATTTGTGTTTTTAAAAAATGAAAGCGCAAAAACCTATCCTTAATATCTCATCATATGCATACTCTTGCTAGATGTAAAACATGGGGAACACAGATATACACATAAGCAGATTAAAGTCAGTCATATGTGTACGCTGCACTCCTACATACTGAGGACATATACTGTTTACTAACCCTCCAATACTACAAAATGACACATGTGATTCTTGCAGTTGCAAAGGCTGTACCTACAGAAAGCATTCAGAGTCCCCAGCAAGAGGAATCTCACTCTCTCATGCATCTTGATTCATTTAATATTAATGTATGTTTCTCTTTTGATGATAAATGATCCGCTTTATTACTTAAAAAACAAAACAAAAGTGTATTTTGTTGCCTGTATTGGACTGAATGGACTAAATTCATGTTGCACTTGGAGATACCTTACTTTATTAGGATGCTCAGGTGACACACCATTTACACATTGCACAGTGCCCACACACAAACTTGGACTCGCATCATGCTACAGTGCCAGCTTGTTAGTAACCGTGGCAGAAACAGCGGGAGATGTCAGCTGACACTGTAATTATATTCCGGATTGAACGCATGGAGACCACTGTGCTCATCCATCTTTAATACTGACGTATGGAAAAATTAGAGGAGAGAGAAGCTGAATCCAGAGCTCGTCTCTGCCTCGTCAGTCATGTTGACACCTGGAACCGCTCAATCTCCTTACGTGGCGGACGACAGGGTGGCAGACAGTGAAATAGTATGCATGTGTGTGCAAGTGAGATGAGTGGACGGAGAGGATGACAAGCTTGACAAAATGGATGAAAGGAGGGAGGATGAGAGAAGTTGATCTGCAGAGCGTGAGTGACAGACTTGGAGGTTGGATGAAAGTAAAGCCGACACTGAAGCTGTTTACAATAACTCTTGAGCGGATTCACGTATCCTATACATACCTATGCACAAACACATATATTACTGCATGCTATCAGTAACGGCATGTGTCACCTCTCAAATAATCCCTTTTGAACACCTTATCCAGGTACACAGTGTGTGAAACTTTTTTTAGCTACCTTATCAGACTTTGCCTCAAATCCAGCCACACCTAGACTATTGGATGTCAGATTATCTCTCAACTTTTACAAAGGTGCTGCAGCAAAATGCAAATAGGAAGGACTACATTTAGATTCAGAACAATGAAACATTGTGAGCCGAGATGGTAGGCTATGACTCTCAACCTAAAAGAAGTCTTCTGTATTTCCAGGCAGGTCTATTTTTTGCACAAGAAAAGCTCACCTGCAGTAGAGTGTAGAAGCAGCAGACTTTATTTCTCCATTTATTATTCATCACTCATACAAGCTCTATTTTAAAAGTAGCGGGCCGAGCTATATCCCGTTAAAGATACTTTCTTCTCAATCTTATGTGCTGCCATGTGTGATGAAAATGAGACTCCGGTGGGGGAAGAGAGAGCAGGTGGGATTTTGCAACATGGAAATTTTAAAGTTGTGTATGTACAAAACTGAAATAGTTACCTGAACTATAACATTAAATAAGCATTAGAGATACTTTTTGTCATGTATTGAAAATGTGTTGCCAGAAATACACATGTGCATACTTTGGTGTGCATCAGAAGCTCTATTTCACACAGCTTCTTTTTTTCAACTTTAGCTCCTCTGTAGATTTGTGCATTTCACTTTTCTTCAGAAAAAGAAGTTTGTAGTTGCTATAGGTCTCTGTCCTCCCTTTTTGGGTAACTGTGCCGCTTTTCTGCATAAGCTAGCCAAAGTGTTATAATTTTATGCTCACTGACTCAGTCTTATCACCTTGTCCAATAATGAAAAAAAGAGTCTTATCTTAATTTTTGTAATAAAATGCCCCACTGTTATCTCAGTAACTGTCAACTAGCGTGTAAACCTGATGTGAAGAAAACAGATCTTCCAGGAAAGTCTTCCATATAACATGTAGCAACACTTGTTCAGAGGAGAACAGTAAATTTCTGCGTACAGTTCTTACACACTTTTCAGTTTTGTCATGGCATTATATATTCACTGTGTGACTGCACAGACCATTAGCTTCCATAAATGGCTTACTAGACTAAAATTCTGATTTATAACCTGCAGCAATATTTTAATACACTGTAAGTTAGTTATATAAATCACAGTGTGTTTTCAGAAATTAATCATGTTTTTGTGTGCCTCTTTCTTTTTTTAATCTTTTTTAAAGATTTGTAAAATATTTTTCTGATGAATGACATTACTTCAGGGGTGTCAAACTCATTTTAGTTCAGGGGCCACATACAGGCCAATATAATCTAATGTGGGTCAGACCAATAAAATAATAACAGTGGAAAAAGTGTAAATACATAATGAAAATGTTTGCATCTACAAACTATCCTTTAAAAAAATGCAAATAACATGGATAACCTCAAATTTAAAGAAAATAGGTGTAATTTTAACAACATTATGCCACCAATATTTTGCCTTTACACTAAAGCAAAGAGCATTATGTTTGAATTATCATTATTAGTAAGTTATCCTGGTAATCTTTTACTAGTCCAACCCACTTAAGACAAAAGTAGGGCTTTATATGGCCCCTCAACTAAAATGATTGATTGTTAATATCTTCAGTGTAATTTGTCCATTTCACAAATTCATCCCACGGGTCGGGTTGGATCCTTTGGCGGGCCAGTCCTGGCCCCAGGGCCACATATTTGGCACCCCTGCATTACTTATACCACAGTAACAGTTAAGAGCTTATATGCAGTCAATCGGAAAATCAGTGCTCTCTTTTATTTGACATCCTTCACATAGAAACACAGACGAATAGTGATTAAGCTTGTGTTTATCACAGTGAAATGAAAGGAGAAGACACTGAAATCTTGCACAAGCGTGTCAGGGATAATATCTCTGGGAAAAAGAACACTTAAAGAAGAGTGTAGATGATCTGTTTCCAAATACAAAGAAACAAAATACATTTCCACCTTCCTTCCAGGTTGCGCCTCTTGTTGGTGATACACTGTAAAAAGCTGCCACCTCCCACACTAACACTCAGACATGCAACTCTTCACAGATACAGAAACACAAATACACTCGAGAAGGCATTTGTATTAGTTGCATGACTGTCCCCATGTCTGCGTGTGTGTTGCGTATGCTAGATGTCAATTTAATATTTCTTCACTTTTCTTCTTCTGATTTTACTGAATTACTGTAAACAATGATTTTATTTCCCACTGATGCACACTGTTGTTGTCAGCTCTACTATGCCGCACAATTTTTTTTTTAATTTCATTGTCTGTCAGAGTCTAGACAGACAGCAGAGACAGAACAGAGCAGGTAGACAGATCAACTGGCCCTGCAGACAGTGCAGAGTGAGTGAGATCATACAAAAAAGGTCAACTTCTTACCAGTAACCCAGGCAGCCTGGAGAAGAGGTCAGAGCTCACCACGGATGCAGCAGCAACCTCACTCTGCATTTTCTCCTCCTTTCTGCAGCGATGACCTTTCTCCAGACTCGTCTATGGGGGAGGAAGGGAAGGGAGGAGAGGGTGAGCCGCAGAGTGAGGCCGAGTCACAGCCACAACCACATCCACAACAACAACCACAACCACAGCAACAACAGGAAGAGATCCAGCCACAGGTTCAACCACCACCACAGCCCCAGTCTGAGCCCCAGTTTGAGCCCCAGTTGCAACAACAGACTCAATCAGAGCCCCGACCTGAAGCCAGACCTCAGCCAGAAGATGAACCAAAACCACAGACTGCACCAGAGCCAGAGCCAGAGCCAGAGCCAGAGCCAGAGCCTGAACCTCAGCCACAAATTGAGATCCCAAGCGAGGAACCAGCACAGGACGCCCCCAATGCCTCAACACCTGAGAGCAGAGAGGAGAAGACGGAGGTGCAGCAAGAGGAGCAGAAGATAGAAGAAGCTGCAGAGCCAAAGCGAAAGCAAGAGGGAGCGGAGGCCCAGGCTGAGCGGCGTGAGGGCGAGGCCCCACAGGATGAAGAAGAGGAGGAAGGGGGAGGAGCTAAAGGAGGTGGGGCAGGGAGGAGAGCCAGTCTGCACCATACGGCCTCGCCCTTGAGGGTGCAGCGCAACGGGGCCGGCTCACACTCGGCCACCTCCGACTATGAGCTGTCACTTGACCTCAAAAATAAGCAGGTAGGGTTGTGTTGTTGGGGGTTGGTGTGTTGATTGGGTGAGGGGAGGGGGCCGTAACCGTGACTGTGTCATAAATCTTGTGGTCTGACATGTTTGTGATGTTAATTAGTTTACTATCTGAAGTTTGTGCCTTTTGATTCGGGTGAGCGCTGGTGATCAAAAGCATTAGCGCTGCAAAAACTGCTGCTTTTATTTTTATACTTTACATATTATGAAATATATGTATATAACTGACAATGAGTTTCCTTTTTCATCATTATCATCAGTCACCATTCTCATTACCATTGCCGTTGTCATTTTCACCAACATCCTAACATTACATAACAGTTTCATGTTCACCAAATCTGTATTGTTACAGTGTGCATTATGGACACAGTATATAGAGTCTCTTATTCCCTCAGGCATTTATTGTACTGTGCTGTTGTTTATGGGAGTCCAGTGACTAATGTGCTTCAGCTTTAATTATTACACACTGCATTATTTGGATAATGTATACATGCCCACACATTTCAGGATATTTTAGGGGAAGGTTGTAGTACTTGTATACCTGTATACAGTATGTGCATGAATGAAAAGCCTTTTTATTTGTTTTATTGTGTGATTTAAGAGATTCACTGGGTGATAAAAAAAACCAAAACACACACAGCCTCAGTTTCTCTGTCTATTGAGGATGAAAGTGGTATCTGGTCTCAGCATCTGTCACAGCCAGTTAAAACTGTTACTGAAGCTGTACTGTATGTCTATAATCTGTATGTGTATATGCATTTCCATGTTCTCATGTTTTTATCATGTTGCTCATCAGGAACCAAAAAGCCATTACATAATCATCCCCACATCAAGAACCATCAAACATCTATCATCAATTTGCATTATCATCTATCTAACATCCAACATCCTTCAGTTCATGGATCTACAACCAGGTAAGGCAGCAGAGTCTGAGCCCTGTCCCCATTATACAAGTTGTTTAAATTCAGTGAATGCAAAGAAAATAGACAAAAGCAGAAAAATGATGGAGGACTAGAATTACTCTTCCAAGAAACTGGTGACTGTAACACATGTATTTTGGTGAGATGGTCAGTTTTACTTTATTTTGGTCTGTGTCAGCTTCATTTTGCCTCAGTTCTGACTTTATTTCCTCACTCATCACTTCCCTATTTGAGATTGAAGATTCTATCAACCTCAGCCCCTAACCTATGTCTACCTCCCACTTCCATTCTCACTCTTTTAATCTCACATCTGAAAATCCCCCCCCCTTCCACTATCTCCCTGTCAACGATGCTGGAGATACGTGATCAGCTAGATTGATCTTCTGTCTGTACAGTGGGGGGTGCTGGGGCCTGATGGATCTACAGATCAATGTCAGGGTAATTGGATCTGCAGGATGATACCTTGATTTGCTGTAGGAGAACCTCATGACTTTGTTGGAGCATTAGCTTACTTCACATCCCTTGTTTAACCTCTAGAAACCTTGTCTTCCCCACTCCTGTTATTCAACAAACATGAGGACTGCTTTCAGTTTAGATCATTTTTAAATTATAATCATTTCTTCTAAGGTAGACGGCTAGTAAATCTGAACATTAAAGTACCACATGATATGGCAGAGAACAAATGTACATCCATACATTAATATGTGCTGAATCCAGTGATTTTTAGTGAACAGTATGGTTGATAATGTCATTCTTGTTCAAACAGGGAATGAAACAATAATGAAAAAACAACAATCATCTTCCACTGCCTTAGCATTCTTTATTTTAATGAAAGAATATTAGATCTGCCCCACAAGTTTTGACACAAAGGACTCAGTCAAACCCCAAGGTAGTGTTATTCATGTTAACAATAATCAGTTTACTGTTTAAAAGCTAAAAAAAATTGCTTTAATAATTTTTTTAGTATGTATGCCTGTGTTTCCCATACGACTAGCAGCTCTTTGAACAGAATAGAATAGAATAGAATAGAATAGAATAGGATAGACTTTATTTGCCATTTGCACAGATACATTGCAGTATAGGTACATTGGAATTCTTGTGCGTTTCCCTGAGTCAC
>JAPTGW010000005.1:16620862-16632555 GCA_029814545.1 Apogonichthyoides opercularis
ACTGTAAATCTCAACCATTGTTGTCTTTGTCTCTAGTGGACTGTCTGTCTATATCATGTCTAGGTCCACATGTTATCCGGGTTCGTGTCGGAACTGTATACCGTGAGCAATGTAAAAACCGAAGCCAAATTCCTTGTATGTGTTCACATACTTGGCCGATAAAGCTGATTCTGATTCTGATCTTAGTGTTAAACTGTGAGTTTACATTAAGTGGATTTATTTAAATAAACTAACCTCCTGCTGGCCCTGTTCATGGAGCAGTTTTCCTAAATTGTACAGGCAGCTGGTGACAGAGCTCTTGTGAGCATGGGGGTCCTTCAAGTTCTCATCAGGAATGTCAGCACAAGTCAAGAAGGTGCGTTTAGCTTCTTCCAGATTGCCTTGGTTCATTAGGATGATACCTGTATTCAGATAGGCAGCTGTGGGAAAGACAAGGGGTATACACAGATGAAGATGGTCTGAAAGTTACACCATACATACAACCAAAGGGGGATGAGGTTAAATATAAATAAAAGCAAATGTAAGAAACATGTTAGCTATCGAAAAAAAAAAGAGGTATGGCAGAAGACTGTCAGAATACCTAATCAAGATGAGAAAAAAAAAGTCCTATCTTATGAAAATGTCCTTGACCAGAGCCTGTTACAGTAAAAGATGGGGCCCTCATCACACATGTGAGCAGTCAAGTGTGAGATTGAAACTCATCCTTTTACTGTTCTACTGAATTACACCAATATGGGATTTAAAAGACCACATGGCTAAAGAACATCCAATTCAGCATAAAAATTGACACATGCACCCTTCGCTCACATCTTATTCAGCCAAAAAGAAAGTTTTCCAATTTGTGTATCACATAATAATATCTTAATTGCTGATAACTGGCCCTTTAATCACATGCGCTTCAGTCATAATGAATTATATTAAGGTATAATTCATTTCTTCTCACTCACATGCCAGTGTGGGCCGACTTGCAGTGGCCAGTTTGTAATAATGCAGTGCCTCAGAAAAACGGTCATTCTCCTGGAGCAGCAAACCCCTGTTGTAGAAAAACAAACAAAAAACAAACAGAGGATTAGTCTTTTTTCTTTAATGTCTGTCAAGGTAAAGTAAGCTATGACCAAAATTATAGTGTGTCAAAGTGATGAGGAGAGTTTGGCTGGAATCAACGTAATAAAAATATAATAAAAAACTGTGGCAGCTTTTGTATCTTTTACTCAATATTGCAACGCTTTACCCAATAAATGTAACCATCCATCACTTTCAAATAGCACCTCCGTTTTAAAGAATGCACAAACATCATTTTGGTTTTCCCCTCTCCCTGTGTTGCTTTGCCAACTTCCTGACACCCGTAACTTGAGAGGGAACAGAAAAGTTGGTAGAAAAACAGTGTCAGCATAAGAGCGAGAGACACGGGTCTGCTATGAGGTTTTGGCACCTCTGACACCTCGCGATGCAGGATTGGAAGTGGCTTTTGTGTTCTGCCACAGGGCCCATAAAACCACGACTAATCAAATCAGCAGCAGAAGGTACAAAAGAGCCACCAGGCACACACAAAGTTACCTTTTTATGAATTCTTGCATCATACCTTGCTCTGTGCCTCACTTGCTCCTTTTGTCCTCTATTAGATCTATTTTTGTTTTGCTGTCTTTTGGTTCTTGTCACTCACTCTCTCTGTGTCTTTATGCCTCAGCCCTTCTCCCATTTCCATTTCTCTGTCTATTTTCTCTCCTTTCTTGTTCTGCTACGGTAATCTCAAGTGATGGATGGGAGGGATTTCTACTCGTCTGTGTCAAGATGTTGCAAACAGGAGGAGGGGGAGGAGAGCATCTTTAACACTCACAGGTTATACAGCATGTCAGCCATGTTCCCTCGGTAATGCAGAGCGTTTCTGTACGCCTTTTCTGCCTCCACCATCTTGCCCTGGTTCTTCAGTACGTTCCCCAAGTTACCCCAGGCTAAAGGAGACACGTCAGTCAGAAGAGAGACTTTCAGAGTGAAACAACACAATATTAGTTAAATATTAAAACAATGCTTTTGATTTTATGTTGTCATTCATTAATTGAACACCAAAACCCCCCCCCAAAAAAACTGTTATTTAAAGGCATAACGTGCAATTTTCCATTGAATGTTTAATGCTTCTAAGACTAAAATTATTTTAAAAAATATTTTAGTTATTTTTATGTAGCATGTACTTCATGTCAACATTTATTGAGCTTGTCTTTAACTTTACTTAATATCTGTGTGAATATGATTACCTTCTGTTTTGCAGGGCGCCAGTAGAATTATTGGTTCATAAAACTTTTTTCTAAACAGGTAGCTTTCCTCTGATTGGAGGATTAAAGATTACTTTGGAGTCATTAATTTCTGTAACATGTAGCCAGTTACATTTATTCTTTTTTTTTTTTTCATGTGATTGAATATTTTCCACTGGTTTGTGAAGTTGTCTTGAGTAAGAGACAGACACTTTCAGGAATCTTGAAAAAACACAAAGCAGATATTTAACCTGTGCAGGTAACAGTTTTAGTCATGTCCAGCCTGTTACACTTAAAACACCACCTTGCCTGGTAATGATAATGTAGTGCTCCATTTGGGTAGGTGGTCTGTGATCTACAGGTAGAGTTGTGGTGTTGCCACCAGGAAAAAAAGGGTTTGAATTCTGTGGAGCATTAAGGTTTCACTCTTTTTTTCTCATTTGTAATTGAGAAAAAAAACAAAAAACATTAAAATTCAAGTGGACTTCGGTAAAACAAAGAAAGGATTATAACAAGAATTAATTTAATCCCCCCCCGATCAGGATCAACCATCAAGAGTAAAACATTGCTATTGTAAAACATCATCCTAATTGTTTCACAGTGGTTATGTTCTAAATCTATAACTGAAAGAGGGATTCTTACTGTATGAGTCTATACAATAGGTTTTTATTTTAGGAAAATTGTACATATTCCTTTAATATAAGAAATGATCACTTCTATTTAGAAAGAATCCTGCTTTTTCCTCTTTTTTTTAATTTGTGCACTTTACATCAGAGAAACTAAACAAAACTAAGTCATTTACCTCTGGTTTCAACAGTCTCTGTTATGTTGGGATTTGAGTATTAAGTAGCTGCACAAGAGCCTATAGTGATGAAACTTGTTGATCTTTTTTGTTTTACCTTTAGCAGGGTTTACAGTGATCCCAGACTTGTAGAGGTTCTCCTCATTGCTCCAGTCCCTGTTTCTTTGAATAGTTTTGAGTCCATTCAGCAGAACTAGTCCCGCGCAAAGACATAAAATTAAGGCTTTGTTGCCACTAGTCCTCAGTCTGACATATAAGACTCTTGCACCTGTAGCCACCAGTAAGCAAAAGCCTATACTAGGAATGTATAGTACCCTCTCTGCAATTACAAATCCTACATAAAAGAAGAGATTGGTCGCTGGAAGGAATGGTAATGATAGGATGCATAATGAGAAGAGTACAAGGTTTTCTGTTGGAGGCAGAGATGTCCATTGAGGGCACTGGTGAAGTCCAGCTGACCCATTCAGGGTGGTCTTTGGCAGTGCCTGCTCAGAGTTTATGTTATGGTTTGTGTCAGCGGCATGGTAGCCATTTCCATTTGTGATTGATTTCCCATTTGTGACCTGGGCTTTCCCATTGGTCTCCTTAACTTTGGATGCAGGGCCATAGAGACCAAACAAAGCCAAAAGGATAAATCCACCATAAAAGGCAACAGTGTGAAGGTTCCTCCAGTCAGCCAGAGACCTGACCAAGGGCACGGCATCCATGGACCAATCAAAGCTGAGTTTGTCAGGGCAGAGGAGGAGCCAGGTGTTGGCGGCAGGCAGGTAGAGGAATGTTAGTGTTCGAGTGAGAAAATGAGATGAGTCAGCCGCAGGGTTGTCAGAGTTAGAGAAGTTGGGAGGCTTATTGCCCATCCAGTAAAGGCGAGCTGACAGCAGAATCACTCCCCAGGAAGCCAGCGCACCGAGACTCAGCAAAACACTGATGTTCTTTTTCTGAAAGAGAAAAAAAAATACACTGAAGGAAAAAACCTAAATCAACATTTCTATTCACAGGCGCTTGTTTAACACCACAATATTTTGTCTCTCTTCCAGAGCAAGTAAATTTGTTTCTTTTAGGCAGATCATTTTAATTCCTGTTATTCAAGACTCACACTGCAGGAACAATAGTCTAATATATATTTATCTCAGTATGTGCTATAAAAGTTGGATTTCAATATCCATCTTTGCTAAAAACATTCATAATTCTACTGCTGTTTAAAAGAGAAACTACAGTACATACTGCTGTCTCTGGAATGTTTTTGATAGCTTCCTGGAACATAAACCATGCTCACATACAAATATGCACTGCTCTATAGCATTGACATACTTCTTCAAATTAAAATGCAGCAAAGCCAAAAACAACATCATTCTGTTTATATGGAGAAAACATGAAATATGACATACCCAAACTGTTGAAAGACACATTTGGATTTAGGCAGCTATGGATGTCACTTTCAGTCAGCAGCTGTTTTTTTTAAATGGAATATTCCAGCTGGTGAAATATGTATTATGAGTGTGACATATGGTTTGCCAGTAAATTTTTAAACAGACAAGACAGGAACTTTTATTGAGGATAACAGGGGAAATAAAGTCCAAAATCAAAAATGGAGAAAACAGTGCTTTGATAATAGATACCATGGAAAGATACTGTATGCTTTTATTATTTAGTAATCCAAGCACCCTCCATTTCTGACCCAGTTGGGGTCAACTTTGAAGTAAATTTGTAGCTTGAGGAGCTTTCCTCTAATTCTTTTCTTGTTGCCTGACAGGGTTCCAGTGAGTGTGACTGGTAATCAGCTTAGGACTCACTGTGTTGGTATGTAGATGCTGTTTACATCTCATAAGAGCATTATTTTTGTAGCATGATCACCATTAGGTCCTCTGTCACGCAACACTTTTAACACCTAAACTGTCACAAGCCAAAACCTAAACTCACTGCAACCTTAACTAAACAGTTGTTTTATAAGCATATTAAAAATAGTGCAAGCTCAAAATGACCTTAATGGGTATATTGATGCACTCAAAATGCAGAGAACATTTGATGAAGGACTCTTTCTTTCCAGAATCAGAGGAAAGTCATTTTGATCAAATTAGGTACAAATCCAGAAATCTGAACTATGTGATACACCCCAGGGCCAAACCATAAGTCATTTCAGTTGCCTGACAATGGTCTGGATAGATGTGTGCAGTATGAGTTACAGTTGTTAGGACATGACAAGGCTGTATGATCACATCCCTGACCTCTTGACAGTCTATCACCGGTGTTTTACATGCAGCTGACATAGTGAATGACAAGAAGAAAAGGATGAGGTGTGGCTGCAAAAGCAATGACTAGAACACTTTGGATTTTCTGTCTGACAGATGCTGTCATGTATGATTTATGCACAAGTTGATTTTGATGTAAGGCTTTCTGAAATCAATTACTAGTTAAATCTGATTTAGCAGCGTGCGTCTGCCAGGATTAAGAAAATCAGATTTCATTATTTCAGGAAACCATGATTACTGGAATGTCATATAAGCAATGGCTTACTGACAAAGACAGCTTGGTTTAGTCTTGAAAATATGCATTTTATTCACTTTCTATTTATCCAGTGGACTAACTATGACATAACGTTGTGAGTGGAGATCGTTAGGATACTCCTCACCTCCTATTTTGTGACCTAATTTGTTATTTCTGAGCGCCAGTGTAATATGAACTTTATTTGAACCTCTCCAGGGGGAAATAGAACTGTTTGTGCAGTATGTGTACACTTCTGAATGTACTTGTGTGTACTGTAAGGGTTGTTTATACAGAGGTTTATGTATTGGTGTTGAAATGGTTGTGTTATCATCTCTGGTATAAGTGATAGTTGCAATTACAGGCCTCATTATTCAAAGCATTCAACCAGAGTTTTACAACGTGTTTGCATACTTCAGTAGTAATTCAAAGTTTTAGTGTAGTCGGCTCTGAAAGCATTGCAAATACAGATATAATCTGATTTAACACTCATATGGAGCAAGGAACCATCTTTCATTTGTCATGTTTTGGACTGCAGAATGCTTGATTAAACTCATGTGTTACCCATAACAAACCTATAGTGGGATTAGAATAAGTGGTTTAACGTTGACTCCCCTGATTGACTGGCTCCAGTTCAGTTGTTGATTCCTTCAGATCAGAAATGTAAAAGCATGATCCCTGAGGAGGTTAGCTGATGCTGGAAATGTAGCTAGTTAAAGACAGTCACTTAGGAACCTTTTCAATGAGTTCAACATTTTGGATCACTCTCTGATACAGTGAGAAACAGAGAGTGGAAAAAAATTGGATATTGATTTGGAACACTGAAAGGTGGTACACAAAGGATAAGAGAGAGTGCCTTTTACACAAAAGGGGTGTGTGCTTATTGATGGATGAGCTTATATTGCCTGTCAAGGGAGGAAACTGTCTGAGAAATCCAATTTTGCTTGGTATCAGAAGATAAGCCAATTCCAGTAACAGAGTCATTTGTGGTATTTAGGTGAATGAGCTTCATTTTACCCCTCACTGCCTTGTCTATTTCTAAATTGCTCCTTAATTGACTTCCCGATCAATCACACGCAACTCAGACTGCAGAGCAAGGCTGGTTTTGCTTTGCAATGATGTATGAATTTACAAACTCAGCAGCAAATATCTACCATTTTCAAACTAACACAAACTTTCTAAGACTGTTTTTTAGAAGAAAAACAGATGAAGTTGGCTATTGGAGTAAACTTTTTGTATTGTGTGTGGTGTTCTTGTCTTTTATAAGAGCTGTGACCAGTACGCCTCCTACATGGCATGACCCTCCCTCTCCCTTAAAACAAATCTGCTGTGGTCAGTTGAAAACAGCTCCTCAATAACCAATACTGCCCTTTACCAACTGAATCATTCCCTCTATACTACACCCTCTAATTGCTCTGAAAACTCTTTTATCCTCTCTACTAAGCTGTTGATTTATTGACTTTCCTAACAGTTCCATCTCAGCTTGCCAATCTATGGTCAGAAGAATATTTGCAGCATACTATCCTGACAAATAGTCTTCAGTGTTGGCTGCTTTTTGCCTTTGCGGTGAAGTAGAAATCAAAGACTTTCCATTGTTATACTTATAGGGCAGTATTAAAATAAATCACTGCCATAAAATGAGCATCTGTAGCTCACACTGATAATCTTGAAATTTAGAGAGCATGTTAAAAATGTAACTGCCCTGAAACTATTCATGAATATTTAAGTTCTAGCAAGAAAATGCAGGCGTACGAGAGGCCTAACGTATGAATGTCACCCTTACTATCTGTCCTGCACATTTTCAGAGCCTGTTAATATTTATTCAAGTTAATCATTTCAATATTATTTATGGACCTTACTATATTAAGGTTAATGATGATGTCTGTCAAACTGAAAACAGGAACTGGTGGTAAAATTCAATAGGAAGTAGCTAGCAAGTTTGTTTCCTGCTATCCCCACTAGTCATACTAAAGCCTTCTTTGTTAACTAATACCAAGCACAACCTGTAAGTTCTAACACATAAGCTAAATGTTATGCCAGTGTATAATTGCAGCATTATTTTGGTTAATTTAAACCCTGTAACATGTCAGAAACATCTTTAATCTTAGCATTACCATGAAGTTCTACTATTAGCACACACCACTAGCCTAGCCAGTTAGCATTAGCGTATTAGCATTGTATGCAGTCACTTCTCTGAAAGCTAAGAGTGTAAGGCTGTTTGCAAATGTAATGAATTAGAGTGTGTAAATTAAGTACAAAATTAAATTAGATTAGTAAATGACCCACTATATTGACATTTCATTGGTATAATTTTGTGCTTATCTGATGCTATTCAGCACTATTCACCCTGTTGACTGACAATAAAGTTCATGATGCAGAAGCAGTGAAGGCAGAATATTACCACTTTCTGTAAATCTATTTGAGTTGTAACTAATGTGACGGATATTTTGCATCTCTACACAGGTCATATACTGAGAAAACTATCTTACAAAGTTATGTGTGTAATATACAGTCACTTGACAACTTTACTAGTATTGTATGACCAAGCTTATTTTCAGATTGTGGAAGGACTACCTACCTAAATCAATACTGTACTTCCTGGTAAATACTGCTTTGCTGACTTAGCCTATAAACTATTCCTGATTTAGTGAGGAGTCTAATCTGCGAAATATTTTGTTTGATCAATTATAAACTCAATAACTTTCATAAATACACAGACGTTGACATTTCACATTATCCAGTTCCTAAATGTATAATCTGGCACCGTAAACAGAACACATAAATAACACAAGAATCTGTTTTTAAAAGAGGATTTGTTTAAATTTCGCTATTTTCAGTTTTACTGCTTTTCCTGGCTGGATTTCTTTAGAACTAGCTCTAGATGATTGATTGAACTTCATGAAAACTGTGTATCCATGAAGGATGGCTGGCATAATCCGCAGCCAACTGTCAAACACAATATCTGGCTTACTGCGAGTCTTTGAACCTAACGCTCTTTTACATATCTCCTCCACTTTGGATCCTCATTTGGAAATTCAACGTCAATTTCTGTGGCTACTTTTTATGGTTTCACTCTTGAATTAACCCTTCTCTCATTCTCTCCATACTTAAACATATTAGGCTCATAAGCCATCTTTTAACAGTGCCATTCATTATTAGCTCTGTTTTTATTAATTCCAGAAGTGTGTGGTCTGCATGTTGACACTGTAGCATGCAGAGTGTTTAAAACACATCTGAAGAAACAGTGGGAAATGGCTGACTTCATATGTGCACTGTTTAAAGCAGCTGTAGACTGACGCAACACAGCGAGGGAACAAACTTCTTGACTTTTCTTGTTAAAGTCATGTCCAATTTGAATTGTTCATAACTCTTTCCAGTATGAGTCGATTCTTTGTGTTTTTTATTTGATTACTTCTTTTAAAAAAACCAATTAACCTATTTATTGCAGTGCATTAAAATCTATTTTAGAACATATTAGGCTAATGCTGATTATGATAAAATCAAGCATATATTATCCATAATATCCAATCTATCATTGCTAATCACCCTGCAAAATATTTTACAAACAGACATTTATTATATATTGAGGAAAAATCTTATATTAAAGTTGAGAGGGCACCTATATCACCCCACTGAGGAGCAATTCTTTCCCAGTTTCACGAACATGGAAAGGCCTTAAACGTTTTGGACACATTATGTTTGTACAGAACACATCCAACAGTGCTCATATTTGATAAATTACCAGTAACATGCTAAATTGTGATGAAAGGTACAATGAGGCATGCATCCAGCTCTTTTTCCACCTCTCTAATGTGTTTTGGATTCTGCTGACTTGGTGCAACTCACCCAAGTCATCAGACAGCACCACGGATGGCATTGAGAGCCCTGACTTTGATAGAGTGACCTAATTACCCCACAGCACTCTCCATGAAAGCCATGCTGCTGCTCGCACAAAGACACGTAATGAGATGGGTCACAGGTTGAATTCTTCCACACTGTCCATGAGGATAGGTGATCAAAGCCGGGATGCCAGCGGTGTTAATTTGACATTTACACAGCTTCTTGTCTCAGTACTGTAGGGATATCAGTGTCAGCAAGGCTTACACAACAGAGGGATTCTTGTTGCTCATGAAGAGACGTTATGCATCCGATTTAGCTTAATTAGCCCAATTTATCTCTGACTTAGTTACTCAAAAGTCTTTCCATACAGTTGTACTTAAAGCCAACTAGTACCCACTTAAATGCATATTGCAAGTACAACAAATATGTTTATATGCCTCAAATGGAACAAAGACACACAGCATGTTAAGGGGTGTAAGCTAAATAAAATCCATGCTGTAGAACTTGCAACAGAGGGCATCATTTCACAGTTGAATGCTTCTGCTACAAGATAATTGGCACAACATTCATCAAACAGTCAGCTGGTTACACTGGACCAAATCTGCACGCCTCTAGTGCTCATTGAGACAAATGAGGAGGAGTGGTCTGTATGACTTTAATTGCATACTGGTAAGGATGATATGAAATCCCTTATTTTCCATGTGCCTCAAGTAAAATTCTATCTGTCATCTTTCATTTTGCAAACTGATGTTTCAGAGCAAATATCCAAATGTGTGGAATCCGGAGGATTAGAAGGAGCACAAAATAGCCTTTCTAATTAATCCTTTTTTTTTTTTTTTTACAAAGTGCATTTCATACCTTTGATTATGGTAATTTCATTCCAGACTTTAAAAGGTATCATCACTGGCATCTGTCTACCAAATTCAGTTGCCTAAAATCTGTGCTCAACTTTAAAATGAATACTAATGAAATGTGTGATTTGCCTACTAAGGTTTACCAATTTACCTCAAGCTCAACAGAAAGACTGGTTTAACCTATTTTTGTCTCATAATAAACACAATAACACAATGGTGCACAATAATTAAAGGCTGGAGGTTCTTTCCAGATGTGTGTTTTGTCTGTACTCAGCTTGTCAGTAAGAAAAAATAAAGATGTGTCCTTACAATGACTGCATATCAGACTGATTTTACCTTCATAGTAGAGTGCTGGGCTAACTCCACAGCTCCCTTTGTCTTCATCTATTACTTCCCAGCTCTACCTATTTCCTACCTTGTCTCATTTGAAATCTCATCTCAGTCTGATTAGGGAGTTAATAGAATGAGAAATGGAGCTCTGGCCAAACCACATCTGTCCCCTCTACTGCACAGTCGCTGATTTGCATTTCCTTATTGTTTGTGTTTGCAGTGAGGTAGCAGTCAGGTAATGTGAAGAGGAGATTTATTTATTTTTTGCTTCACTGTGTGAAAAAAGGAAAAAAAAAACCTTATCTGACAGAAAATGTCACAAGGTGCTTGAATTGTGTATTCCTCACAAAATTTCTACCTATATGGTCACCATCCAATACAATAGCAATTTACTGAGGCTCAACAGCAGTGTGATACAGGAGAAGTCATGTTTTCCATTTGCAATGTACCTTTTGGACACACTGAGTGAGAAAGACCAAGAACAGATAAAGGAAAGGAAGTGAGAGCATAGTTTCCCTCTCTGTCGCCTATTCTCTCTTGATATCATTCTCTCCTTTGTGTTCCCATGCGTCATGAGACGTCTGGCTCAGAATCGAGGAAATTATTGCCCCCGTGGCTGCCCTGGCACGTAACGAGCTCCCTGCCAAGATAACCGTGACCGGGGCAAAAGTGGAGGGCATTTCTAGATTGATAAATGAACCAGATGTGCTGGCGGCAGTGGTGGACAGTGCTGGGAGGGCTGGCACCGGGACCTGATGGCTGGCACTGGGATGGTGGCTGGGGCTATTGTGTCTGGGCAGGGAGGTTACGTCTGCTGGTGCTATCGCTACTTCCCCATGTGATAAATGCACAGGGAAATGTGATTTTTCATTACAGATTATGACAGGCACTGAGGGTGATGAAATCTATGAGATCGTAATGCAACAGACTGGAACTCTGGAACATGTATTACTCTATGTCTTTTAGGTTGTGGTTTCATATGTGAGGCTTCATCTCTACTTTTTTTTATTTATAAAGGGGTAGATGGAGTTGCTCAAAAAAAAATAAATACTCATTTTAAGAAATAACTTTTAGGAAAGGGTGCAGCTGTTAATTTTTTTTTTTTTTTTTTTTTTTTTAGTTTTTGTGGTGATACAG
>JAPTGW010000005.1:16769122-16780837 GCA_029814545.1 Apogonichthyoides opercularis
GTTTACTACTCACCTAAACCTTTCCATACGAAGAGGTGCCCTTTTTCCTCTGCTCAGGTTTCAGCTCACTGGCACTGATGAACCTTGAACAGAAAATTTGGCTACTTTAGACCTGGGGTTTGGTTTAGAGAAAAAAATCTCTGCTAGAGAGTGTGGTAAATTAGAACATATTCATACAGAAATCATCTGACAATTTGAAATTAAGTTCACAAATGCTCAGCTCCAATACAAACTTGACACACACAAGCACACATGATATTAGGCTACATTATCACTCTTTTTTTTTTTTGCTGAAATAAATTTTTTTTGCATGGTTTATATATTTACAATGCCTCTGCCGTCAGACTCGTGTGAACAGTCTATGGACCTAAAGTGATCAGCTTTTGCAGAAGACAATGTGTTATCACACACACACACACACACAGCACACTGTGTTTATGGAAGGAAATATGGATCTTGTCGGGTCCTGCCTCCTCAAGCTCAAAATTATGACATCTGTCGCATTTCAATTATGTGAATGTCAGATGAAATGCAAAATGACTGTGCAGACTGAAGTGGCATTGCAAAACATCAGATATGTATCCAATTTAGGACCACATATGAAAGTGGGCTGGGTCTGATTAGAAAAACCCTGATTTGTGCTGTTCAGACTGTCATAAAAAACTCAGATATGACCCTCATATGTGCAAAAATGTGTGAACATAACCTTTACGTTATATTTGCATATACTGTAGATGTTGATATTTTATACACACGCACACACACACACACACACATATATATATATATATATATATATACACACACACACACACACACCCTTAGGAGTAGTTCTGTTCCAAATGGAATCAATCTGTTTGTGTATCAAAACAAGTCACAGGCTATATATTCATATTTCTGACATATGTTTTGAAGCTGAATTAATGTGCCATGTGTTATAATAGTTAGTAGCCACCTGTCAGTAAAACACTGCTACATATTGTGAGAGAGGGCACTCAGCCTTCACAGGGGCCACTGGCCAGTACTTCAGGCTATTACGAAGCCTGGCTGAATTCACGCCTCTCCATTTAACAGGCCTTGGCCCCAGTTTTAGGGAAACCGGCCCGTCCTTTTCATTGGTGCACCTGGAACAATTTTATTTGCTGTGGCTGGAAATATTCAAGGTGCAAGGAGAGGGGACATTCAGGGAGCCGTAGTGGAATGAGTCTGCTGGCTTATATTGTCCTGAGCTATGCCAAAGCATTTTTCATCACTTCCCCCAAACAGAATTTTATTTTCGCTGCTCAATATAGTTGTTACACTGACTGTCCGAGCAGCTCTAAATAGACTCTGCATTATGAGTGAGTTTTCTTTTTTTGGATCAGTGACATAGGTCAGTCATAGGTGAGATATTGTGTCTGTCCTTTTTTAATTGATGTGAATCCAGGATGAAATATTCGTTACTCAATGTGGCTGCATGCTGAGTCGGGATTTTGGGATATATTCTCTTCTTATTGTCCTTGTCTTTTTCCCAGCTCCCACACAGATCGCCATCAAAACCTCAGGCAGTTTCTTACAAGTTCCTCAGCCTACCGTGTTACTCATTTTATTTTTCCCTTAATTGTTCTAAACATACTTTTGTGCAAACCACATACCCTTGAGAAATCACTGGCCAAGCAACGGCATGGCCGGCAGTCTTGAAACTCACTGCATTTGCGTGCACACGCTCACACAAAGGCACACTCACGCACACATCTGGTTTCAGTTTCAAATGCCTTTCCTTATATATTTTCCCTGTTCATCCTCGCACACACACAATAGTCTTTTTATCCCTTCTAAATCGAGCTCTGCTCAACCACAGCCACGGCGTCCAAATAGGCCAATGAATCGCAACATGTCATCAGTATAATTAAGCCATTTAGTACAGAGAGCTGAATGTGTCATGCCTTTCATACAATGCCTACCACTTCCTCTTATAGATCAGGTAAAGTATTTTAGTTGTTCTTTATGAAAGGCAGGGAAGAAAGTAAAAAGTCGTTTGTGGCTATGGCATTTTGCAAAAGGCAATTGCCATAAATCATGTTGAGGTCTGTGTCAAGGTGGCCTGGAGTTGATTTCTGTATCATAGGGACAGAGTTTTGACAATGACATAGGATCCTTTATTGACTGTGAGCAGGAATGCAGAAGATGAAAGATCCTATTGGACCTAATGGGGGCCATGGTCTGAAATGTAATGTATGGCCATTGACTATCATTACGTCCTTGAAAAGCCAATGAACTGCTGTAGGACATGGACCATTATAAGTCCTTAGAACACAGCCCATACCCTCCATCTAAACACATTTAATTATACTGTATCCCTTTGGTAATAAGCAAAGACTCTTTGAGAGGACAAACATGCTATTGAGTGAAATTAGGTTCATTTTAACAAGTACACGTGACAAACACAAAAGAACAATCTGTCAGTGTAACCAGATATAGCTTTCCTTCCTAAACCATCTCCTGTTTCTCATCTGTCATATCTTTTCTTTGCAGCTATAGTGTAAACAGAAGAAGTGACCGTACGCACATTGTAATCACCTGTTTCCAAGTATCTTCCTCTGAGCACTCATAGTCCCAGTGAAGGGAATTGACAGATCCCACTTCTGTTTTTCCCGCTCTCAGCACACAGCATTCCAGAGCTCCACAGAGGTGTCGTCTAATTAGTCACCTGACCTCTTAGGTTAAAGGTTGCTGGTGCACCAAGCCTCAGGGGAACTCGGTGATATTTTAAGGAGTTTTGATTGTGGATACTTAAAACAGAGAAATACCCTCAAGGCTCTGAAAACCATTCGGAGTGCATTACCTGGGTCACAAAATGACAGGTGATGGGTATCAAGATGGAGCTGTTGGTTTTTTTGACCCCTGATGCTCTGCTCCCCTGGTGCTCTCAGGTAAGGGGAAAAGATTGTGGTTGATGATGCTAGGGTAAAAGAGTAGTCCTTCAAAAGCTGACCTGCAATGGTTGCTTCAGGCTTGATGTGGGAATTGCAGCATGTTCCCTGTCTGGGCTGGAGAGGCCCAAAGGACGAAGGAGATAATGACTTCCCACAGTACCTACAGCCTAATCTCTCCTTTCTCTAATGTAAGGATAGTGTGGCGTTTAATTCAACATATTAAAGTGATACCACTGTAAGGTCAGGTTTGTTTATAACACCAAAAAAAAAATCACATACACTACATCAAGTTATGTAATATTTGTGCAACTGCAATATTCCATGAAGCAAGTTTAAAGCAAGCCTTTAATGTCATATAAATATGTTCATTTTTTGTCTCTCACAAATAAACACACTCATACAGACATAGCTGGTTTTGATAATACCTTTTCAATATGTGCTTTTTAAAATTATGCTTTACTCACATCTCCCTTCTCTTTCTAATTCTATCCCACTATGGTGTGAATAATGTCTATAATCACCATTTCTTGGAAAAATAAGAACTGCACTAAATATTAATACAATTTTAACAGAAAATTGGAAAAAAAAGAAAACACCCAAAAAAGATTTACCAGAACTCTGCATGGATGGGGGAGTCATAGGGTTCACAGAAATGTCTCACTTTCAAAGGCCCAGGAAAACAAAGTCAGTGATAAAGTAAGAGAAAAACAGGTGTGATACAGGCGGGAAAAAAACAGTCATAACCCTTAAACATGGAAATGTCATTTACAAGCCCTGCTCTCTTCATTATAGATCTCAGCCTGTATATCTTCTCCTCGTTTTGACAGCTGATACATGACATGCATAAGTCCATGACATTCCTTCCCAGCGCTCTCCCACTGTATCTTACTGGCCACCCAGGTAGAATATGTAGCTGTACATATTAGAGGTCTTTGAATGAATTTTGGCCTAAGGGTGTTTGAACATAGTGCAGCTGACCTGCCATGCCATTAAACTCACTGATTCGCCATGAACTGCATTAAGGTAGACTGAGTTACTCAAGCCTGTTGCGATGCATATGCCTTTTTGCACCTGTTAACTCTGTATTTCAAACAATTTTTTTTCCAGGACTTAGCTGTTGACTCTCTCATGAAACATTTGAAACATAGATTCATCTCAGTTGTGCGCACATTGAAGCCAATTTGGACACCTGTCTCACTCACTGCCTGGATATAATAGTCCATGGTGTGCTGAGACCACAGTTTTGGAGGTGGCATTGATGGGTGGGGTTGGGGTTGAAAAATAGGAAGAAAAAAAGTATATTCCCAGTCATCACTGTAGTGCTGCTACATCCTTGGTAAGTGTCCTTGTGTGTTGCTGCAGCTCTGATCTTTGAGTACTGACCGCAGTGCAGTACATTGTTTTATTTTCCTTTGTTTGCAGAATGTTTTTGGCCATTGTCCTTCCGGTTAATTAATCATCTGACATAAAAACAAAATGAGAACAAAGTGAATAATTAGGGCGTCAGGTAATTCAGAATTAGTAACAAGTTTTACTACCATGATTCGTTACTCTTATCAATATTCCATGTGTTGCTGGGGAGTCTTTTTGTTTGCTAGTGTATGGAATATTGAATTTGTCCTTATCTGTTTTAAGTCATAAATATGTTTTACCCCTGTTCTGTGCTGTAACCCTGAGGTTTGCCTCCCACTGTTTCTAAACCCATGTTTTAACCAGTGGTGTTATTGCACAGTGAGCAGAATCAGTAGGAGGTTTACAGAGTGTGTAAAGCATTAGGAGGCCACACAGACAGTAATAAGTCTGCTCAGTCCTGACTGATAGATCCACTTTATTACAACAGCCACAGAGTGCTGGAGTCCCCTCAAGGGACACATACCTATCTGCATGATGGATAGAGATTTTAGTCACAACAGAGCCCCTGTTCGCTTAGGGGGAAAAGTTTTTACTTTTATTGAGAGCAAGTTTTGAAAAGTACTATTTGGCCAGTATGTGAACAATTAAAGTATGAGTGTGAAGTCAGAAGTTGAAGCTGATAAGATATTGCAGATTTAGTGAAGACAGGTTTTGCAGGGCTGTTTGTTTCCACTGAGGATTCGAGTGAATAAGCTCCACTGTGCACAGAGGCCGGGCAGTTAGGAAGTTTGGAAAGTGTGAAAGTAAGTTGAAGGTGTTAAGTTGTCAAACAGCCATCAGGCAGCAGGGTGGACATAATGAGCGCACAGTGTGTGTATGGACATATGTGTATTTTTGTGTATGTGTGTGTTTTGTAGACCATGGAGTATTTTTGATTTTGTGGTTTGTGACATTGTGGTAGTGTAGGTGTTTGTCATTTCTGTCCTTATCCTTTTGGTTTCTTTATTGTTTTTACTCTCATACTGATAGTCACACAGGTGATCCAGTCCCTCATTTTAATGGATGAAGAACAAAATACATTGCTTATTGAACACAGTGAATATATCAGTCCTGATGTTACTAGGGATGCACATGTTCAGTAATCCCTGCATAAGAAGGATCAATGAATGCAATTACAGGTTGTGGTAAACTTAATTTCCTGCCTTCTTACAGTGGCTTACGGTACATCAATACCAGAAAGAGCACCCTTCTACACAACAGTGACTTTATTGTGATTATTTTTGAGGTCCTTGAATGGAGGTCGTAGTTGTCTTTGAATATTGACACCGGAGAATGTTTGGAAACATGACTTATTGATTCATATTAGGTTGTTAGGTTTATAAAAGTCCAGCACTGATGGATGGTTGTGCTTGAGTTTAAAACATGTCAGGTTTCCTGATGGATCTCTGGGCAGAGTTGCATGTCAGTATTGATAGGCAGGGATTGAGGGATTCTGTGCTAAAACATGCGTGTGTATTGATCTGTTGATGCAGATGAAACCAGTGCATGGGTCATAGCGGGCCCTCGGGGACCATGTGTTGCTGTGAATGTCAGCCAAGGTTGGATCCACTGATTTTACTGTGTGTGTGTGCAGTGTTGCCTCGAGGCTGCCTTGTGAATTTCCCAAATGTTTCTACCACACACTCCATCAGCTTATATGATCAGTTCCAGAATTGGGTAGTAAATTTAATGTTACTCCATTCATGTGTCATGGCACTAAGCCACACCATGATAAATTTGTGGAGTAATTTTATCACAATGTTAAATTCTCTCAAATGTGTCTAAATTAAACCACTATAACGCAGTGACATTATCCACATAGTTTATGAATTGTCAGAACAATGGTAAGCCGCACAATTTTCAGACCAATGTTTCTGACTTTGCTTATGTTGGCCAAAAACACCAAAACAATAGAATAGTAAATAATAGTTGTTGGTAGAAAAGCATAACGTAAATAAAAGAGAGGGGAAAATGAGACCAGAGGGGGATTTTTCTGGTGGGCTGTTTAGAATAAAGGCATTTCTCCTTGACTTTTACAAACACCTTGGACTGTTTTTTTATGATCACCTCACAGTGAAAAGAGGTTTGCGTTCAGAAGGAAGGTTGACTCAAAATACATTTTTCAGATGTCCAGTTTCTGTTTCTTCTCTTTAAGGCATGCTGGAAAAATAGGTTCAAACAGACGTTTATTAATCCTGAAATATCGTTTTTTTATGTTGCCTTGTATGGATTTTGGATATATTTTACAGGTTAAGCAAATTTTAATTCATCTCTGTAGCCTTGGAACAACAACTGAGGCAGTAACACCTGCCACACTAAACCATTACTGTCAGTGTTTGAAATCTAAACATGGTGTAGATTTTCCCTGATATTTGTCCAGTAATTGCTGACAGAGTAATCCTTGTCACTAATGTTATGGTTATTGTATTATTTTTGTCACTATATGGCAATTAATCTTATCTAGAAAACCCTCAAGGCGATGCATTTTGTCAGATATCGTCATTTGATCCTGGTGATCTCACTGTCCAGCTTGTCATCACCTGATAGCAAAGGTTAATACACTTTCCACTGAGTGTAGTTCCTGTTTGGATAGCATGTACAACATACTGTGGTGATGTGGCTGATATTGTGACTGTGTGTATTTGTTAAAATAGCAGTGCTGTTCAACACTACCTACCTGATCCTGCCATAGAGCACTTCTCTGCTCAGGCTCATTTTCCACTTAAAACTTTTAGTACGGCTCCACAGTGTAGTGGAGTGTGGAGTGTAGTTGACCTGGAAACCCGGACCGTGTCATATTTAATACATCTGGATATCACGGCGAGTTAACCTTTCGACTCGACAACAGTCTGTGTTCGTACTATTTCATTTTCCGGCGGGAGAGAGAGGGAGAAGGCGCAGTATCGTGGACCTCTCTCATCCTCACACCTCCACCCACTGTAAAGAAGAAAGGGAGGGAGGCAGAGAGAAAGTGCAGCGGTGGCTCACATGTCTTCATGGCTGTCCAACAGTAAATTAAAACGAGGAGCAATTTCCTGAGGCCCAATTAGCAGAAAATTGGTCCTGTCTGTTGGAGTGACTCCCCTGGGAGGAGGGAGAGGTGGAGGCTTTTGCTGAGCGTAAGAGATATAGGTAAACTTTGCATAGACCGTCACATGATAGTGTGTGAATTATTGAACTGACAAGCAGAATAGATCTAAAATAAAATTCAACTCAGATCAGTTCTATGTAGGCTATTTTTACATTATCAACGTTTTTTAAATGTTAATATTTTAGGTTTCATCACTCCAATTATTTAAAACAATAACATACTATATAACCGTGTTAAATAGTGGAGTGAAAAACCGCTGAGCTTTAATTGAACAATAATGGAGAATTGATAGCACAGGCATCACAGTGATGGATGTTAGTTTTCGGATGAGGTTCAGTGCCCCCACAAGTAATACGTCACATGTGCAATCTCAAAATCAATTCAGATGTATTGTTTCACCGGGGGCTTTGACTATCGATGACAGTGATGGTGGACTTTAGTAGACACAGGACACAGGCAGGCAGCGAACTGGGTCAATGTCAGTCCTAGTTCGGGATCGACCTGCCTCGAACAGCCATCACTCAGTATTAATGGAACTCCCTGATCGATATGGGACAGAAACGTGTCAGTACACCAGAACTCATCAACCCTGCTAAAGCCATTTTCCGATGCAGCCACTGATGGATTTATTGTTCTTTGTCTGGTCATTAACAAAACATTTATTTGAGCTTTTATACTGCAGTTTGATCAGAGGAGGGAAATGTAGACATTAGTTCTCATCATAAATCTTACTCTCTGCCTTTCCCGTTGTATAAGCAAATGTGGTTTGACTTTTGCTCAGCACAGAGGTGGGAAACCTCTTTTACAGTTTCACATAATTATAATGGGCAAAGAGATAAACCTCTGAAACTGCTGACACATTGCTTTGTAGCATTCCTACACTCGGTTCCATAATGTCTACTAAATAAATCTAAGATTAAAAGGACTGTTTTACTTATTTAATCTCCTAATATAAATGTACAGTATGTGCCTTAATAAGAATTGGAAGCTTAAAGACTTGTTTTTCTTGAAGAAGAGTTCTACATTTTTTAGACATCACAGCCCTGAGAGATGTGAATAACTTCCAGTCTGTGGCCCTGGATCACCCTCTTGGTTCATTCATCCTCCTCCATGAAATTAAATAAATGATGGCCTGTCTCTGTTAATGCAATTCATCTTATCAAAAAAACCATGGCAGCCCTCTCTGGACTAAATTATCATGTTCTCCTAAAATATGATCCAGTCTTGATGACCAAGAGGGAGGAAAGAAGATTTTTCATTCTCAGAAAACCAAAAATGACCTTTTTAATTGGACATTTTGTAGGGGATAAAAAAAAAAGACCAGCACACCAATATTCCTTGCCACAGTATTTCACATTTTTTGAAGCAATATCCTCTTCAGTAAAGTTAGACTAAAGTTTTAATGAAGTTGATGTATTCTAACTTACTAATTATACATGCATTCAAGTATTGTTTAGTTGTACTGTGAATGTAGGACAAAACATTACATGTGTGTCTCTATGGATCTGACAAAGAGACTAGGACATAGCGATCCAGTATTGTCTGTGTCCCTGTTGTTCCTTGCTGATAAGATTCAGCTCTGTGTCTACTCATCCATCTGATTATCTGTCTACCTGCCTGCCTCTGTCCATCGCCACCCTGCTCTATTGTTATCCAATGCAGGCAGGACAAACATGACTTGCTGACCTCTGGCCATTAGAGACCTTTCAAGCAAAAACCAAAGCGTGACCCTCTTTACCTGTAGCGCTCAGGGTCAGTGAACGCCACTGTTTCAATGCAACATGCTATTGCATCATTTGAAACAAACATACTGGCAATTTGCTCTTGCCAGGTTTCGTAGCCTCAATACCGAGTCAACTATGACTTCCAGGAACACAATAGGAAGATAAACCCAACTGAAACCAATTGAAAGCTTACCCTCCTTTACACATCTCTTAACATTAGGCTGAAGCTTCTTTTGCACTTGGGGGTTAATATATAATCACTCACTCAAGAGTTTCCTCTGAGATCTCAAAGACACAGACAGGGCTTGACCTGGATTTTTGAAAAGCTCTAACTCCAGGCAACAGTCTAACTGTTCAAGGATATCAGTCCTTATCATCTTCCTTTTTTTCTAAGTAGGATCACTTACTTTGGTAAAAGCTCTGGCTTGTTACAATAGGCCTTATTCTCTTGGTGATTGAGGTGAAGCTTTATGCTACAGCCCTTGATGCATAGGAAGGTAATTTCATGGCTCCTTCCTGCAGACACGAATCAGACACAGCGCTCTATTATCAAGCCCTGGGTATTAGCCTTCTAGGTAGGGGATAGAGGTGGAGGGGATATTAAACCGCAAAGTGTGTGTATGTGAGTGTGAGAGAAACAGACTTGGCGAAAAACAAAAAAACGTGAGTATATGTGGTCTTCGTGAAGCTATAGAAAGGGGATGGAGGGCAGGGGGGCTTCTCAAGCAAGTGCTGTGCATGATGTATCATGTTGCCGACTGTGTGGCTGCTGCCATCACATTAAAGAACAAAGGGGTGTTTATGTCAAGCCTGACTGATTTAGTTTTTATTAATGTCTTACCTCCCTTTCTCCCCCACAACCATCAGCTTCCACACATCACTCCCCTTCCCCCATTAAATGAACTCCACACAGTGCTTTCAAGACCACACTGATTTCTTTTGCATTTCTCTCCCACCCTTCAACACACATATATACACACACACACGGTTCTCGCCCGAATCCTGCCTCAGCTGGGGCCTCTCTGAAACGTGCCATGTATTCTTCCTGAGTGGATGAAGCGCACAGGCAGACATTCATTCCCACTCAAGTTCCTTTTTCTCCCCCCAAGCCATTTACACGGTGGAAAAGGTTAATTGCTTGAAACACCAGCGGTGTTATTTCAGCTGATTCCAGAAGCACTGGATTTGATATTAAACAGAGTAGAGATTACTGTGATGATAACAAACTGTGCCAATGGATTATTTGTACAGGTGAATGGGATATGTTCTAATTCTTGCAATACGTTTCAGAGGTAACTTAAGAAAAAAGACACAAAGAATAAAGCTTCTTGATGTTTTCCTTGTATTTTAGAGTCACTGCATTACATAGAAAAACAGGGAGAAAGATTCCTCAAATCAGCACTAAACTTATCTGATAAGACTTAAAATCATTTTGGTTCAATCTGCTTTACTCTCAGCTGTCCACACCCATGAGTGATGGGCCCATGTGCACAGCGCTGCACTAATCCCTTATGACCATATTGCGAACAGTGTCATTACCCCATGAAGACCATTAGCATCATAGCTGCAGGTGACCAGTTGCTACAGCTTTGGGTCAGTGCGGGGCTTATTTTGAGGTAGCGGGATCCCGGAAGACAGAAAGATGTAGATCAAAGTAGGGATTTTAAAACAGAGCAAGATTGACTGGAAGAAACATCTAACTTGACAAAGCAGAAAGTTGTTGTGAAAGAAGGACAATGATTTATAGCATTGCTTTGATCAGTTACCAGTTTTCTTTTTCCTATGTTTATGGTGTACTTACCAGGGAAATCACTTGTGCTGCATCCTAATTAAACACAATGGAAAAGAAGTTCACATAACAAAAACATAATATTTGGACTAACTTACTTTTATATAGCAGTTAATATGATAATTTTTGCAGCTGCAGTATTTCCTCAATTTGTTTATTGAATTGAATTGTGTCCCGTACCACCCTCAAATTGTAGTGTAGTGTTATATATTTCTTTTTAACCCAGATTTTGTTGTGTTATGCCATTATTCTGCAAAAACAAGCCATTATTTAAAACTTACATTTTAGCTTTAGCTAAAAAATGACAACATGCTTTACTATATGAATGTGTATATGAGGGTGAGTGTGATGCTGTGAATACTCAAACACATTCAATGTAAGTGGCGTCAGAGAGGCTAGCATCGTCAAACAAATTATACAAAGAGAGGTACCTTGTGCTCTCACAGACTTTACAGTGATTGAGCTTGAGAGGCAGAGTATGGCATTCTTTAAACACACTGTGTTTTGGGAGAGGTGGTGTATTCAAACACATTACGGATAAGAGAGATGGGGGTCGTGTAGCAAAATGCATTACAGAGTCAGAGAGGTTGAAGGAGTGCAACATTTCTAAACACATTATGCTGGAGCGGCAATGGCATGCTTAAACAGAGTGTTGATGGAGAGCAGAGAGAGAGAGAGGGTCAAGAGAGTTTCTGTTTTATTTCGGTGAGGTGTGTGTGCTTTGTCTACCCTTTGAGTGCTGACTGAGTTTTGACATCATCTCAGCCTAGGTACACAAACTTAACAGAGTGATTGGTGTCACCT
>JAPTGW010000005.1:16792035-16804810 GCA_029814545.1 Apogonichthyoides opercularis
TTTTGGCACACTCCTGGACTGACAAAAGCACACATATGTACATGCACACAGTCATAGATGCAAATGTGAATGTTGTCACAAGTTTATACAAACTGACTCTTTTTTTTTTTTTTTTTGTTAATCTAGAGGGGTCCGCTAAACCGAGCAGTAGAATCACTCCCAGATCTACACTTCTGACCCTGCCGATAAAGCCTGTCATGAAAGATTAAGCTCAGATCCGAAAAAACACTTCAAGACATGTTCACCCATACTTTATCTTGGCACTGTGTCCAGCCCAATTAACCTTACAAGCAGGCCCTTTTTTCCTGTTGCCAGCTCAAAAGCAGCAGGGGTACCTCATCCCTGGCATTTTTCTCCACTTGGCAACAGAACACCTTGAAGTCAGAAAAATGCAGAAAATGCTCTCTTCTGTTCTTGTGGCTGCACTCAGGTTGAATCTTTTCAATTAGCCAGTTTGACTTTGCATGGCTAATTAAGTCCTCATCCTTGACGAGCTGTCTGACTTCTTCTCCAAGCCTCTTATTGGGGGCTTACAGCCCCACAGGGGCCACTGGCCAGACGGATTGTTGTCCAGCTGGAATGGGATTAGCAGCGCGCCAGGGGCCTGAGGCCCACAGTCCCTGAGCTTTTGTTTGAATCTGAAGTGTCGAGTTGGAAGGGGTGAAGGAGGGAGAGAGGATTGAGGTAATCCCCTCCTCTTCAGCAATGCTCCCCAGAGGAGTGAATCCCCAGAAAACCACTGAACACTTGGACCACCAACCACCACTGGACCCACTATTTACCCATTACACCCCAGCAGGTAGAACACCCTCCAACTCCCCACCTCCACCCCAACCTCCCGCAGACAACTTGAAATATTATATGTTCTGAGGGGTAATGCTCAGTGGCTGTTATCGAAATATGTTCTTTGACCAAGTGTAAAATATAGGAATTGTCTGGTAGGATTAAAGGCTTCACACTGTGACACAGCAGGTTTTGAAATAAGTGTTACATTGAACACAACCAGATTATCTAAATAATCATTTGTAGAATTAAGTAGCAATTACAATAATTTTAAACTGAAAATCAAATTTCCAAGAAACCATAAAATATTTTAGTGATAAAACAAAAACTAGATAAAAACCTGCCCCTGCACACTTTATTAAACATTACATGTTCATATGTAAAGTTGTTTTTTAATTAACTCTGAAGGTGCAGACTTAAGACAAAACTGAATAAGGAGTTAAATCATTTTAATTATTAACAGTTTGTGAGTGTAAGAATAGACTAATCTGACTGTCAAGAGCCCACAAACACACCTGTGGCATGCAGCTGTTAGCAAACATGTCATTGCTGCCAAGTGTATACAGTATGATTACACACTGTAGGTACATGTAATAATAGACAATTCAAAAAGTAGGCATTTTGTCAAAAGGCATGTCTTGCTTTGTGATGTAGGTTTTGCCTACATATTTGTCCTGACAATTGTTGTTTTAAAGTAATCCTACATATAGAACATGAAGACATGTTAATCACAAACAGCTTAGCTGCAGAGGTAAAGCTGTCGGGTTTGGAAAAACCTACAACAAAGAACACAGTGAGTGGTTTGTTTTAAAAACCTCCACCCTTTTTAAGGATTAGAGAAGAGGAAAAAGGTAGAAATCTATAAATTGACAAAATCAGGTTTTACAGATTGAAAATAGTTTGTATTTTCTGCTTGAGGTTGAATGAGGTGTTTGTTAGCTTTAATCCCTGTTAGTCAGATAATAGGTTTAAATTTGTTATTGAGCATTCCTTGGATTGACACCTATTTTATGTGTATTGTTTGCATTGCTAAGTTTTATCATTGAGTGCAAATACACAGTAAGGCTGTAGTGTGACCTTTCCTCTCTCATGGTGCACCTGTGCCCATGAGTCAGCCTCAGTATTAAGCCAATACCAACAGGCTGTCTTTCATCGCAGTGTGACAGAAGCACATGAGATTAGAACAGAATCCACCAAAAACAACCACACTGAGCTGAGGGATAATCCAGAGCCCAAACATCAGAGGGAAACAGACGGACACTGCCTCATCTATCATCCAACAAGAATCCACCCCGAAGAAAAACACAGGGGCGAGATGCGCCGGCATTGTCCAACCTCACTGGCACAGGAAAAACAGGATGTGATGAGTTTCTATGCCTGAGGTGACTGGTGAACCATAGTGCCAGCAGCATGGAAACAGTGGTTCAGTTATTCCTGTAAAAAAAAAAAAAAAGTTTTTGTTGCCATGTAGAGCCAGAGAAGTGTGCAAAAACTTGTGCTAAGTGCAGCTTTATGAGTGAAATGGGCCCTGATGTGAAGCTCTAAATAGACTGTTGGCTTTAGGGCTTTATTTTTTCTATATGTTGACTGTGGCAGAAGAAACAGATGCACTAACAGTGCACCATTATGTGCCATTCACTCTCTCAGGTCAGGTGAATGATATAGTCTCTTACACTGAGAGTACATCTTATTTTACAGCCATCACAATGACTACTTCAAAGGTGTGATTCAATTCCACACCACTTGCAGTACATCTGTTTGAGACACTTAATACATTGGTATCAACTTAATATTTTCTTTTTAACATCAAGCAACAACCTACGACAAAGCGAACACCCCCTGCCAATATACAGTATCTTTTGCGCTCTCTATTGAAATGCAAGATGGTACAGTGAGTCCGTCTGCCAGTGCATGCTTTTTTGTGTATGTGTGTGTCTGAGAATGTGTGTAACAAGCTTCCCAAGCCCAGTTCTCACCAGCAGGACCAGAGGCTGTTTTTAAAGCTGCATTTCTTGCGTCAGTTCCCTGAGACGTCAGGACTGACGGGTCAGAGAAAAGGAGCCTCCGACCGAAGAGGAATGAGACTGATCCTTTGCCAGACAGCCTCAGCTGGGGGCCACCATCCACTTGATTTTCATAACAAGTCTCCGCCCCCAACACCCACTGTCCACCCTCCCCTCAATCATTTCTGGATGCGTACTGATAATGGAATTTCTGGGGAACTGTCCAAACAGATTGTTCTGTGTTACAGTGTGCACAGTGTGTTGTGTTTTGGAAATTGCACAAATCAGGATTATTTCATTAGATGGGTATCAGTTGCTGCTGCCTTGTCAGCATTTTAACAGGAAAACCTAAGTCTATTTGTGACATGAAACAAACCACCGCTCAATATTTGTCTTGTAAATTAATTGTGTTTCGATCTTTTCTCCTGTTTTACCAGAAGTATTTTGTGCTCAGGCCCCAGAAGGACTGTGCTGCGCTGGTCAAATGGGACATCCAAATGACACAGTTAACTATTTATTTTTACAAGGCTTATTGTAGAGAAACAAACTGCTGACATCTGTATTGAAGTAAATCCTGCCTTCTTTCGTCAAAAGAAGTCCTCAAAAGTCTCTGTCATCATTTTTCCTGATCTTTGAATAGTCTTTTTTCTAACTCATGAAGACATTCTTTAAAGACATTTATTATAGGACAGTAAAGAGTAATGGGGTGTTTCATTTGCCATAATGAAACCTAATCACCCTGTGGATAGTGCTTTGAATCCATCTGTCCAGTGGTTTAATAGTCCAAGTTGAGCTGTGGTACAGAATGGCTTTTGGTCTGCAGGCTTTTAGGAAGAGAGCTTAAAGGAAGGGATTCCTTTACATCTTAAAGGATTGAAGTGTGTGAATGATGAGATGAGAAGCTGAAGTCTGACTGTTTTTCCCTTGGGAAAAGACGGATTCTGACAGATGTTTGTTGAAAATGAAAGTGTAAATATGACAGCTAATCATAGAGAAATGTTAGATCACAACAGTGTTAAAGTTTTAGCTGTGTGAATATTTCTTCTTTCTTGAACATCGCTTTCACTTACCATGTGAGGGTGAATGATAATTGGTCACCTAGGAGGTTTAAGTGGAGCTGCTTTGATGGAGTCATTTAGTTGCACCGCTTTGCATTTCATCACTTCTGTCTGTCAATTATACTTGATTTACAAGGTATCTAAGGGACAGTGAATATGAAGCATCAATTTGTGAGTGGGTGATTGCACTAGAGAGAAAGAAGATGGCAGGATATATCATTCATTAATATGGCAGGCTGTCCTTCAATTATCCCTTGTCGAATTGGAGTGAGTCATTTCAGTCATTACTCTTATCAGGGATGACCTCTCTCAGGTATAGTGAGAGTCTGCACGATTGCACTGGCTTGTGTGATTGTATGAGGAGGGACATAACCACTTCAGAAGCCTGGGAGTTTTTTACTGACGTATTGTTCTTCAAGTACAGGTGGGACTCATCGCTCAGCATAGCAGCCTGTCAGAAGTCTCTGTTTACACAGATGGTTTGTATTCACCCTGGGCCCTATATGAATGCTGTAAAGCAGCAGACTACGATGACTTTGTCTACATAGAGTAATGAATAGAAAGTATATGGCAGTTTTGTTCTCAGGGTTACATGACACAAGATCTAATAAAAAGCTGAAGGCAACAGACATGAAGTGCTTCCTTCAGAACCGAGCAAAAAGGTTGCCTGAAGTTCGCTGAGGTTGCATTATGAGCCCTAATATATTTAAACTGATAATATTGTGCTAAAGGCTTTTGGTGAGGGCTGGGACAATAAATAAAAAAAGAAGGTAATTACTGCATGTTGTTAGAAATGTGCAGCTGTAACTTTATTTAGGGATAAGATCTTTTATCTGGTGGAAAAACAAGGAGAAGTAATGGGAGATGATGACGTTTAGTGCCAGTCGAGCAGGACCCCTGTGTATCTATGATGAGTTTTCTCTTGATAAAGCGCAGAGATGTTTTCCCTTGGTGTGGAAGTGTTATCCTGTTCACACAGCTGGGGCTAATCATTGTGGAGAAATATGTGGCAGTTGAGTCACCCACATGCCACAACACATCTACTGTATGAAAAGAAGATATTCAGCAACCATGCTAAAATACATAATTTTACTTTCAGACAGCGTTCACTGAATTCATATGGTTGTGATCAATGTTGAGTTCATTTCTCAAAAAACCTATTGTTCTCATACATCATTTGAGAAGCAGTAATTTTCTCCAGTTTTTACATAATTTGAGCTTTACACCCTGAATCACTGAACTGCTTCTTCTCCTACTCATAAAATGTAGTTACCTCACTGTTTCTATCAGTTATCACAAAAATAAATGAGGATACATCATGTATTCTGTTCATTCTTGCAAAAGAGTGGAAATATTTATTTGGTAATTCTTAGTCATGTGTGTCAGAGTCAGTGAGTGGTGATGTTTTTTTTTTTTGCATAATTCATATTTGTCCATATATCATAACAAGTGACTAACGTGACTGAATGAAATGTTGAAAGAGTCATCAGTCATGCTGTTCATCCTAGTGAGAAATAATTAAATTATTGATTAATATATCCCAAATGAAGCAACTCTAGAAGATTAAATGATTGACGTTTAATCCACTGAGTTATAGTCAATGTATTTTTAATTAGTCTTTTAAAAAATAAAAAAGCAGTCATGGCTGTAACAGAAACACTGTGACAGCTAAAATCCCTCAGCTAAGTTTTCTGTTGAAGTCTATTAAGCAAGTCAGATAAGTCTTACATAAAAAGAGTTGAAATGTTTTACAGAGAGATCTAAGTGCCATTTCCTCACATGGAATTTTAGCATGACGAAAGAAAAAGTCCAACTGACCATTGCCCCTTGTTCAGCAGTATGATGCAGCTGGAATCATCTCTCTATCTGTCTGTCTGTCTGTCTACATCTCCTTATTTAACACACATATTCTTGGAAGTGAATGTGAGCCATATTAAATCTGACTCCTCTGCCGAGCGGTAATGTGAGCGCCTGACGTTAGTTTTATATGTTTCACAAGCGTGTAAATATTTAATAGAAAAGCGGGATGGAGTGCTGTGTCACTGTTCCTGTCCTGTCAGCCAGACACACAGAAGTACAGATAGAAACACTGCAAGAATTTCTTCCTGACAGGAGAAATTTATTAGGCAGTGAGAAGATTCATTTGCTAGACTTATTCTTAACTGTATTTTGCAGTCGCATTAGTTTAGTGTCACAGTTGGGGTCTTGGATCATGTGACACAGACATGAATATACAAGCTGTTTACAGTTAGAGAAGATGTTAGTTGGTATAGATGTTGATTCCATAACTTGATATGTATGAAACATGATGGCAAATAGCAGCATTCCAAACTCCAGACGTCTGTTTGGGGGGGTCTATTCGGTATTTTGTTACTGTAATCTGTATGCTGTCCGAGGCATGGTGGAGTTCAGATGTTATTATTTATCTCTTATATACATTTCCACCCTTCTTCTATTTATGTATGACAGGCTGAAACAAATTGTGGATTAACTCAACAGTGATTTTAAGATTTTAGCGTAATTGAAGTTACTTTTTGTGGTTTATCATTTAATGTCCCAGGTCAAATATGACAGGGCTTTAATTATATGTCACTTCCATCTTTATTTTATCCTTCACTGTCTGTCAGGTCTGTATGTATTTTGAATAAAAAGTAGAGCTGTCAAAATTAATGCGTTAACACAGATTAATCCATCATCATGATTAATCTGATAAATATGTTAATGCAATTAACCCATCTGCAGCGCAGAATGACTCTGAACATCTCTGGCAGTTTGCCCAAGTAGAGTTAGATTTGTGCATGAACAAATGGGCAGTTGATCCAATAGTGACAGGCAGCAGAACCAGCCCATAAAGATGGAAGACACTAAACAGCATGTTGACCCTCTGGATGGAAATATGAGGACAAAAAAACACAAGACGGAACAATTGTTTCAAGTTGTTTTGTTGAAACTGTTGAAGGTGTTTAATAAACACATTAAGTGCATATATATATATATATATATATTCCCTTCTTTCTTGAGTCTGTTTGCTCATACAAAATGAAACATGATTAATATAGATTAAAAATGAATGATATTTAATCGTGATTAATTGAAATTAATCCACAGCAACCCTGTGACTAATCTGATTACATTTTTTAATTGATTGACAGCACTAATAAAAACAAAATATTGCCTCAGAGTAATATCTTGATAATTGTTTTTAAGTAAAATTGCCAAAAAAGTGACTCGTATCTTGTCAAAAAAATAAATAAAAAAGGAAACTTTTGTGTTCTGTGATATTAACCCTTCACTTTTGTTTGGTTTTAATTTGGATATATACAGTATACAGCTCATAATATGTTGACCATCATTTTACAGTTTATTTTTTTAAATATTTTATAATTACTTATTCTCAACAATAGAAAATAATTAACAGATGAACTAATTACACATACATTTTTGTAAAGTGGATTCTTTCACGTTTATAAGCTTCCTGACTTTGTTGTATAGAGGACATAATGAGCTTTTCTGTTCCCAGGCAAACGCTAGATTTAAGCCCTGCCTGAAAGCTCCATTCACAAAATGTGTGCTCTGCATTAACATATACATACACTTAAAAAGAATCCTTGAGATTTTGGATTAGTCCACCCCTCTTTCTCTTCAAGATCTCTTTCCGCCTCAGTAGCGCTTCATGATGAGCTTCATTTGGACTCGAACGACTCAGGAGTCTTTCATCTCAGTCTGAAATCACTCAGGCATTCATATGCATCATCATACATGTTGTTCTGTTACTCTTATTTAGAGAACGTATTTGTTTATATGTAGTTCGTTTTAGTATAATTTACATCACAGGAAGAGTTTATATCTCTGCTCTGGACATGGTTATGTTGTTATTCAACAAGTGTACACCAGCTGATGTCAGACAAAACAACTCCTACGTTCTCACCCCCACACGAACGTCAGCAACAGGTTTTTTCAGGAAATGATCAGATTTTATGAATCAGTGTTACACTTCAGTTACATTTCCTCACTTCCCGTAAATGGTTCCTGATCTGCGTTGTACCACCATCATCATATGTACAGAGTGGACACATCTGTGTGAGCTAAAGCTCCACGGGAGACTTCCGTCACCAGAAGATGGATGGAAATGTATCAGCAATGAATAAATACACCCAACAACTTCCCTCCATCCCTCCCTTATTGCACCAGATGTTACAGATTGGTACTGTTTTCTCTTCCATTGTGCAATGTGGTTCCACTTTTGTTTATTTATCCTCTCATTCCCGCACTTGCCTTGAGTGGATGCGGAAACTGGATGTGCACGCATGGAACTGTGTGTATGCATGTGGAGGTGGAGGCGCTCACTAAAAGAGATTACACAAGCCCCGTCATGCACTCGAAGGCACTGCGTGACCCCATTGTAAACCTGGGGGCTGAACTGTGACCTTTGGAGAAGCAATGAAATGAAGGGAAACCTCCCATTTCCCTCCGCCGGGGTTTGGAAGCTCTCTGGTTTAGAGAAAGAATTGTTAATGAGCTCTAGAATGGATTTTTAATGAATCCACCACTTTGAAGAGTGAGACCAGGCCGAAAAGAGCAAGCAAGAGCAGAAACAGGTGTCAGTACTAGACTGGACAGAGGAAATAAGGAAACTATTTTAAGTTAGATTTCTGTTATGATTTTTATGTCATGAAAATGAGGTCTCAAGCCTTTGTTTATGCGACTACCAGACCCTCAATCCAGATGTCTTTTCAGTTAAAGTTATCTCTTTGTCAGAATTTTAGAAACATTAGAAGCTCTGATTTGACACTTTCACATGCAAACTGAGACATACTTTATGCTTCATATACTGTGATATATAGTTCAATGTGTAGCTCTCACAGAAACAGACAGGTTTACAGAGTTTCAATAATGATTGCCGACACAGATGTTTTTTCTTTTCTGTTTCTTTCCCATGCCCACATGTTCAGGTAAATGTTTAATTGTGACAAGACCACTTGTGAAACTGGTGATATATTCCGTATTTTTTTTATAGCTGAATTTGAAAAAGTCCAGAGTTTCACCGTTATCTCCCACACCTCTTATCCTACCTTTTGCAATAAATGATGTCAATACACTTCACCCATGTGGTATTCATGTGGTATTTCATTTTCCCGCTTGTCAACTGTTACAGCCTCTTTTATGGCATCATATGATCCCGTATCCTCATCCATTTGCCAGAGCCAGTCAAATGCGCAGTTTCAGGGTCTGAGTAAGCAGTTCACCATCACACAAAAGGAAGTGCATCTCTGTGATGACACCCAGTTTTTGCTACTGGTTTTCCTCTGTCCCTCCTGCCACCTTTCCTGACAATCTGTGCTTCCTGGGCACGTCATTTTGCTGAGTAAGAGGTTGTTGTGTGACCTCCTATGTTGTAGAGTAGGAGGTGGGGTTTGGAAACAGGAAGTAAGTAGGAAGAGGAACTCCTGTTGCACAGAGGAAGTGATGGTTGTTCAGACCTTGAACTTCTTCACATCGACACAGTGATTAGTTATACGATGCTCGCTGTAGCAATGGCCTGGGGAACACTGTGTTAAGGATATGAATAAGATGGTTCGTAGGCGTGTGCTAAAGAAGGTGAAAGGTCAAAGGGTAGTGTGTGCAAAGCACAGGGTGGGACATTTCCGATGTTCTCTGTAAAACTGACACTGGGGTTATGTTACTGTAATCATTTTTTTCCTTACACACGCAGGCATACACAGAACATTAACAGTGCTTTTCATGCCACCGTATGAAGATACACCATCATATCAGTAACAGCACATTGACACTTACCACACACACACCTACACACACACACATACACAGATCTGACGCCTATCCACTATCCTCCGTGTCCTCACAAGCAGGGTGTCTCGTGTTCACTTCTATTTTTACCAGCAGGCGCTGAAAGCCTCTTGAAGCTCCTTGTCAATGGGCATCTCATTCCAGCGCCAACAGCGTGTCACCATTTATTAAGTCGTCATTACTCAGGGCCGTTCCGGCTGCTGGGGTGCCTGGGGTGTCACAAATAGATCAGCAAGGATAGGTTGGACTGTTGCTGCACTCCCTAAAGGGCAACCCGTAAAGGCGTGTTCCAGCACATCTCACTCTACCGGTGAAGATCGATGCAGGTAGCCTGGCTGCCATTAGTTTGACTAATGCAGATAAATGGGAAGGAGGTGGCTGATCAGGGCAGAGGAAAGAGGCAGAGGTCGATGAAGAGAGGCTGAGTGAGAGAGTACTTTCACATGTCTGTCCGCACATCTTTTTGTTTTGGGTAAACGGCTAAAAAGGTTGTTTAGACTGAAGAGGTGATGAGATACGAGGCTGCGGACGCCATGGCTGTGGAAGTGAATATACAATGGAAGATGTGGATACATTTAAGAATACCGCAGAATTTACTAAAGAGGCAAAGTGTTGAACCAGATTATCGAAAACGCTTAATTTTCTTATTTATAAGTCTATTTTGAACGTGTTTCCTTTATATCTTCAAATCTGTCAAACAAGTGTGGGCAGTTACAGTCTTCAGTCCCAGGACTAAGTCTCACTATGGTCTCAAACAGCTTCAACTGAACCAGGGCAGTGAAAAATTACTGGGTTTTTTTTCCTTGGAGCCAACAGCAAAATGACTCGAAAGTTAGAGAACTTGTGTCAGTGGGAGGGAGGGATATTTATTTTGTCTTATCTGATTTATTACAGTTAATTATTCATTACTTTAAACTGTTATTTGCAATTCCATAATTTGTTTTATTCTTACATTTAAATTGTGGGATGCATACGTTTATATATGTATGCTTGTGTGGCTTCAACTTTGTCTGAAACTTTAACTGTGGTGCTGCCTGTCTTGGCCAAGATCATAAAGAGATTCTTAATCTCAACAAGTCTTTCCTGGTTAAATAAAGTAAACAGCCAATTTTATGGTTAAATCACACATTAAGTGCAAATATAAACAAAATACTGATTTTAAAAATGATTAAGAGTAACTAAATCACCATCTCAGAACATTTAGAATTCATTTTGATAATCTAAATTATTGCAACAATAACTTCAAAACAATAAAGCACCACTGGGAGTGCTGGGATATGAGGGTGCCCTTATATCATATACTCCCAGCACTCTATATATCAGCCCAATTCTCAGGTTGTTTTTCTTTCGGGGTCTTGAGGTGTGTGAGTTGACACATCAGCACTCCTGTTTATCAAAGCTTTTATCACCTCACCACTTCTATGTCACCCTGTGAGAGGAAGCAGGGGGTGCCCGCTCACACACACGCTCACAAACACCTGCAGGGGCTAGCAGGGGGCTGGGGGGAGGAGGGCGGCGTTGTTGTTGACCCGCCGTGCTGATGTGAATGACTTTAACAGAGACAGGATCTGTCCTAGACTACACAGGTTAACTACCAGCATGTGTTCGCCTTAACTGGCAGGTTTCCTCTGGATAAGCCACGAACACACTAAAAAGCCATACTCTCTCTGGGAAAACTGTGCCCTGTAATTTATGTACAATATTAATCATAACTCTCATGGTACATAAATAAATATTCTCAAAAGCAAAACAAATGTGGAAAATGGATATGGACACAATTTTAACAATAGATCTTTGTAGATTACTTCAATGTTGCTGAAGCTGCCTGGTCCAATTTAATACCTGTCATCCTTTCCCAGGACTATGAGAGTTTTGTCATCCAAACCCACTTAAACCACTTCATAAATTCAGCACAAGGATCCTGAAACATATTATTATCTCAAATACAATCTGCATCAAGATCCATCATTTTATTCACCTGTGGTGCAGACTGTAAAAACTGTATTTTATGCTTTAATCCAGAAACTAGTTTTCATGCTGGTTCATATATTCATCTGTGTTGAAAATATGAACCAGATTTTTCATATATTCACCAAAAGTGATAATGCAGCTGAAAGATTTATCCAACAATCTGTCCACACTTAAAGCTTGATGTGTTCACGTCTTGCCAAATACAAACATTTTTCTAGAACCTCTTCTTAAACAAAATTCCTAGCATTTTTTTTACTATTGGAAATATGGTTCATATCAAATGAAATGAAATACAAATACAATACAAAGGTGTGCTTCAAGGAAAACAAGGGCTTGGTGTTTTGCTGAACAGGCAAGAGAATATGTTTAGGTGAATATGAGCCCAGTGAATTAAAGATGTTTTAAAGGGACTGGTTAAAAAAACATTCAAACAAAGACAGAAAGTAGTGAAAAGTTCATGATCTTTCTTAGACTTAAATCCTCCCACTCTGAATTTATTGAGAACCGTTGGTGCAGACAGTGTTGGTCTTCTGCCTTAGGATATACAACTGCAAATCAACTGAGATATTAAATCCAGCATCTGTATGTTTGAGTTTTTCCTGAGCTCCAAAGCACTGTTTTTAATTCTCCATCATTATTGCCAGTTTATAATAAGATTGACTTGGATTTCCACGTGTTTGTGTCTTCAGGGTTTTCCTCTTAAAAGCAGACAGGAATACTGAAATGCAACTCAGGATAAAATGAGTCTTAAGAGAATTAGAAAAAAAGGAAATGAATGACTAACAACAACGGAAATAAGGGCAGAACAGACAATACTATAAAAACGTGCTGTAGGATACTTCCTAACCACTAAACTGGTTTCATCGTTTGCTCTCAAGTCATCCCGCCCCCCTCGCTCTCTTCAGCGCTCTCTTTCTCTCTTTTCCTCTCTCTCAGCTGCTCTTCCTCCCCTCCCCTCTCTTCTCGTGGATGGTCTGGCTCTCTCACTCTTTCTCTCTCTCTCGCAGTCTGGTGGAGCCGCACACAAGGATTAGAGGGTTGCTGTGAGTGTCTGCTCAAAGAGAAGAAGCCAGAAGACAGAAAGAGATTAAAAAAAAAAAAAAAAGCATAGTCTTAGTGTTGTGGATAAGGGATATAATTTAAGTTACCTCT
>JAPTGW010000005.1:17080282-17092454 GCA_029814545.1 Apogonichthyoides opercularis
CGAAGGCATCAACAAGGGACAAATAAGCTCTAATCAAAGGACAGGCAAGGTCAATCACTGAGGCACAAAAAAAAAAAAAAAAAAAAATCCAGCAAAAGTACAGGTGAGGGTTACGCAAAGGCAGAGTACCGTAATGAGTGAGGGTCCAGAGCCAGGAAAGCAGTCCAATCAGGCAGAAATACTGACAGGGAAGGAGAAGGCAAGGCTCAGGAGGTCCAAGGGACAAAGCAGGTCAGGCAGAAAAACACTGGTCATAACACACACAGTAAATTACAAACTGGCAACAAGACACAGAAAGCACAGGGCTTATACACACAGTAGGAGGGGAAGCCAATGATACACAGGTGCAGCACATTAGGGCGGAGTCAGGTAATCACACAAGCGGGAAAGGCAGGGAACAGGAAGTCAAGACACCAGACATGAAACAGGAGGGAGACTGACAAAATAAAACAGGAAGTGACAGGACAAGACACAAAACACGAACGTCTGGTGGCAGACGTGACATTACAGGCAGCGCACGGAGGAGCCTGCTGGATCCAGATCAACGGAACCACCAAGACACAACAGAAGAACTGTGCTCACACACTAACAAAACAAGGTTGGTCTGGTTCTTACTGTGGTCCAGTTCCACTTCGCTCACCATAACAAGGTGACAGACTCAGATCACATGAATCGAAGTTCAGCGAATCCAGACACAGGACGGCAGTGAGCTGCAATAAACCATCATGTTCAGTCCTGTGTAAAAGTCTATGGTCCACATCAATGTTAATATAAAACAAGGGACAATATATTTGTTCCTAATCTGTGTGTTACATTTGTAAGCTAAGCTCAACTCCCCATTTTATCAACTCTACTGCTTCTAGAACCCGTGGATTCCCACGTGTCAACACATTAGTTATCACTTACATTCTTTCCATGCTTATGCACCTAAATCAATTTTGTCACGGTGAACAACTACGAAGATGACTCCATCACAAGCAGTCTGTTTGTTTACACAACAAACTGATAAGTCGTTTGGGCCTTTTCAAAAATTTTGTTGCAAAGTGCATTGTGGGAAGGGAATTCCATGCAGCTGCAGCAGCAACAAACACGGAGACAATAAGCAATGAAACTGTGTCCAGAAGAAACAGAAGGAATCAGACACATACTGTCAGGAGCGAGTGAGTGGTGAGGGCCCGGCCATACCATGTATGCTTGTGCGGTGTGTATGATAAACCTACACAATGACATATTCCAAAAATGCCATGAAACTAATGTCTAAGTATTGTTTTTCACAATCACACACCCTGTATTACAAGATGACAATTGACTGACAGTGTACATTTCTTCTGACCTGGTAGCGAACACTGCGGCTGCAGGGAATTCCCATTCCCACAATGCACTTTGCAACAAAATTCTGAAAAGGCCCAAGTGACGTATTGGTTTGGTATGTAAACAAACGGATTGCTTGTGAAGGATTCATCTTCAAAGTTGTTCACAGTGAGGGCAGTGATTTAGGTGCATAGGCACGGTAAGACTAATAGATTAGTGATAATTAGGCTATCACTGGGGATTTACAAGTTTGAAGAAAAATTTGTGATGAAAGTCATATGTTACTTTTAATGTAAGGACTGAACTGGGCTGTTGCTCCACATTGTTGTATATTATATTACGAAGTAATAACAGCCCATAGAAGTCAGGGCTAACTGTTGAGTCAACAAAGCTTTGGACTTCTACAGACTGCCATTTCCCATATCAAGCTGAAGGGAAATGTTTCTATTGACCATGACCATGTAACTGCATAACATGGAACTGTAGCCAAGAGGAGAACACTCCTACCCTTAAAAAATACTAAAACCATAATGTGTCATAACCAAAGCAAACATGTGTTCTTTACAAAGAAAAATGATGGTTGCCTTTAAGATATCCCACAAATGGTGGGGTAAAGACTTGGTGCTATCAAACACAAAAATGCTTTTCTAAAATAGTTATATACCTCAAGCAATGAATGAGTGTAAAATCCTAACTGCCTGTAAGATTTACTTGGTCATGGTTGGGATGGTGTATAAAAGAGCTTTAAAAGAGAGGGTTCAGGAAAAGTGTCAGTATTCCATTTTAGATTATTCAACTGAATCCACAGTCCCCTCCTTTTGTGCTTTATTCCACCACTCTCATCTTGTTTCTCTTTTTCCATTATGCAAACTCACTCTTTGATCTCAAACAGTGAAAGGTGGCTTTATCTTAGAACAACAGAGAGACAGACGATCAGAGACTTAGTAGACCTCAGAGAAATCTGGATGAGAATAGAAACACAGAGAGGAAAAGGAGAACGGAGTGGGGAGAAGGGAGAATGAGCGGTTACAGTAACCAAAAAGCAGTCATTTTCAGAAGGATGACAAACACAGGGTATGGTGTACACCTACACCTGCCTCATAACAACATTTAAATTTGTATGTATCATCTGTGTATACTGATTATCATGTTATCATAGTTCATCAAACACTTGTGTTTGCATCAGTGGCTTCTAGCCATTATTGCAATTTAAACATAATTAAATTGAATCTCACTGAAATTGAATTGGACTGACACACAGACATAGTCAGAGATGAGAGATAGAGAAACTAAAGCCTAGACTTTTGAAAGCAAGGACGGCGAGATTGCCCTTGCAGTAGGACCACCTTATCAATTTGATTAGGGTGTGAAAGGACACTTAAGATCTCAATTGCCAGCAAATTAGTAGTCTACTCAGCCCCCCGTCTGTGAATCCAGTGGCTAATGTTTGGGGTGGTGGGGGAGTTTAAAAAGATTATTTGATTTCACTTAGATATGCTCCTGCATGTGAAATCAAGAAGCGATTAGATAATGTGTGCACTAAATATGAAAGGCCCTGCTTCATTTGAAGCATTGATTTGCAGTTCAAATGTTTTGTTTTTTTTTTTGTCAAGCTACAGACACAACAGTCTGCTTTGCAAATGTATGTAAAAAAAATTCAGTGACAGAACCCATTAGATGACAAAAATGAAACTTAAACAGTGATGTAGATTAGACAAGAGTCCTTAAAAGACAAGCCAGACTGAAGATTAAAAAAAAAAAAAGTTTTCTCATGTCTTTTGGTCAAAGACTGCAACAGTAGGCAGAAAGTAATAAGTCAGTCAGTGAAAAAAATGTTCTGAAAGGATGAAGGGGCAGAGCAGATTTCCTATTAGACCTACTTAATGTTCAATCTGAAAGCAAAGCAGAAAAGAGAAACAGAGAGAAGACAAGAGAAGAAAACACAAAAGAAACGTCAAAAGGAAAGTTATTTTCATTTCATTTTATCCGTTCTGTGTCTAGCTTCATCATGCAAGTGAAAGGGTTGTTGTTGTTTTCAGATGAAGACAGTCCTTTCGGGGGGAAACTGGATGACAATAAGCTTTTAGACTACCACAATGTCTAACTTGGGCTATTTCTGAAAATCAAAGTTACAGTTTTTATGTTCAGGCACATTCACTGTATATACACACAGTACTAAATGAAGTCAATACAAAGTCTATACAATCGCTCTTCAACAGATAAATCATTGCCACATTTCTTTCTCTTTGTGAGAAAATGTGTTCATGCTCCAAATGCATAGAATCACCAGCTCCACATTCTTGCAGTGCCTCTACATTCTGTAGCTTATTCATCTGCAAAGAATCATCCAGCAGTCAAAACCTCATTAAACTCCTACCTCTCTGACGTGAATAAGGGACTGTCTAAAGTCAGAGAAGAGGCAATTGGATTTGATCTGTCACTTTCCCATAAATACATTCATTCAAGGCTTGTGGATTGCTTCGGCTGTGGTGCTCATCACATTCAATTCTTTAGCCCTGAATCCAATTTTCAGAAAAGTTATTGTTTGATCCAAAATAGCAACAGCACTTGTAACTGCAGATCATCTGGTTAAAAGGTAAAGCAGTCTGTTGATGAAGTATATAACCAAGGGGACATGCTGCCGACATGTATGTGCACACAAACTTCACATTACATTAACATAAATAAATAACGGTTTCAGATGGGAGAAGGTTAAGCTGTAGTCAACTGTCCCTAAGGTTATTTTTTAAGGATATATAATATTAGTTTTCTGCTATATCAAACACACACCTACACATGTACAAACAGGCCTCACATACTTGTAGTGAGACTAATCATTACTAACATAGCAACATATCCTGCCAATAAAGATGACTCAGATCACCAAGGGAACGGCCAGATCTCCTTCATGCTATTTCTCATTTTTTCACTCAGAGCTTCTCTATTTTCCACATCTGAAGCTCTCTCTCTCCCTCTCTCTCCTCCTTTTGCCTTCCCCCCTCATTTATATTACCTTCACCCCATCTAAAGCCCACCTTTTGTTCTGTCTCAAGCCATCAAGCGACGTCCTTTTATAGTCTTTTATAGAGATCCCCTTAGGAGGCGTAACTGCGTCTTCACAGCAATCACATATGGGATGCAAGCCAATGCTGTAGGGCTAAGAAAATGAACACATTCTCATCCATATAAATACACAGAAACACATATATGCACAGAATCGAGTACAGGCACTTCTACTAATATGCTGATAGCTGGCCCCAGGCAAGGGTGAGACCATGGCACATTTACAGCTCTCAGTTTTTATTGGTGTTTGTGATGGGCTATGCTGTTAGTGTTTAGAACTTCAAACATCTCATCACCTAAGTCATTACTGCAGGAAACACCCAAGGTCAGAAAAGCATAAAGAAGAGGGAGGGTATGCATGGTGAAGGTGTTTAAAATAAAATAAATATATCAGAAACATATACATATATAGGAGTATTTGAAGGGACACATACATTCAGACAAACAGTGAGAGGAAATGGAGTTTTCCAAAGAGCAAATGTATGAAGTAATTTAACTGGAGTGTCCCTGCAGGATAGAAAGAAAGGCTAAAGTGTGCTTGTAATTTGGATGTATATATTTGTATCTGTGTTTGCATGTTCCCTTGTGTGATGATGCATTTGCCTCTCTGCATTTAAATGTGTTTACATGCATATGTATGGTTTTGCTCTTTTATGTGTGTGTGCATGCGTGCGTGTGTGTTTGTGTGTATGTGTACTTATTTGGGTGTGTGACCGGCTAGTGGTTATGTAAGGCTGCAATTGTTATGCACTGTGTTTTCACTCAGCTCACAGCTATGAATATTAAAATAATTAAAAAATGATGCATCCGAGTCTAGGCAATATCTATAAACAAAGAAAAAACACTTTCTTTCTGTTTATGGGTATGGAAATGTATTTTACTTTTCTTATCAACCAATATTTTCCTGAGTCCTAGTGTCAGTTTTCATCATTTTTAATGTGTGTTAATGACCATTTACTATATGTACCCACACGTGTCCTTGCCTGCATTGACATGAATTCAAAGTTGTGCATCAGAGGATTAAGCAAAGCCAAGTTAGGTCTTAAATCAGAGCACCCCACGAGGACATGTCAGTGGTTCAGACGTATGCAAATTTATTTGATTAAATTGACTACAGCAACACATTACTAGCACATGTTCTTTTAGGGTTAGTTTTACTTTGCAAAGGTTATCTAACTTATTTTTTGAGATTCATTTCAATCTTTTGACTTTGAGTTCTTAATTGGTTCATGATAATGAGAACAATTTAAAATGACATTAATTTTTCTTGTATTAATCCAATTTTATGTCCTACCACTGCCCATTTGTCCTCTTTCATTAAAACATCCCTCTGAACCAAATCAATATTATTGATTTTTACTGAAATTATTATTAATAAAAAATTTCTAAATCTTAATTTGCTAAACCAAAGATTACTTAGGTGTCTTTCCTCCTCTCTAGTTTTCCTCAGGTATGAGTTGATCATTCACCACAATCCAACCCTCCTAACTCAGAGACAAGCTCCAGGGGATGGGGGTGCATCCTACCTTTGTTTTCAGGATCACAGACTACCTGACAAGAAAGCCACAATTCATCAGGCTGGGGGACTGTGTCTCTGGGACAGTAATGAGCAGCACTGGGGCTCCACAGGGGACACTTTTGGCTCCCTTCCTGTTCACATTGTACACAGTGGACTTTAAGTACTGTCACATCCAGAAATACTGTGATGACACTGCTATTGTGGCATGTATCAGGAACGGACAGGAAGGAGAGTACAGGGACCTGACCAAAGCCTTCAGTGACTGGAGTCACAAAAATTGCCTCCAACTGAGCACCTCCAAGACCAAAGAAATGGTGGTGAATTTCAGAAAGTTTAAACCCTTTCTTCAGCCAGAAAACATTTGTGGGGTGGACACTGAGGGGGTGCCAACATTTGAATAATTTGTGTATCTTCAGCAGGATGGACCTGCCTCTGAGCATACATACACTCTATTGAAGGGTCAGTCGAGGTGTTTTTTACACAGGAGACTCAGGTTATTTGACATCTGCCAGAAGATACAGTACATCTTGTACTGGTCAGTGGAAGGCAGCATCTAACAAAACCAAGGAGAGTGGAGGACATCTTGGACAATTGTGATCATCCTCTTTACCACATTATAACAAACCTTCAGCTCTACAGCATCAGACTGTACAATACCATTTATTTTCTTGAACTGATGGAAAAGTATTTCCCCCGGGAAATAAAAAAGTTTATCTGTATCTGTATTAACAGTATGTGCATGTAGGTAGGTCTGTGTGTGCATATAAAATACACAAACAACAACAACAACAACAACAATGACAATTCCTGTTATAAAGACATGAAAATAGGCTGAGCATAAAATAGTGATGCTCTGACAGCAGGAAAAACAAACAGGGCAATTTTGGAGAGCAAATGTAATAAATAAATAAATTGTTAAAACAGATGTATGACGATCCAGTAACATTGTTTTTGTGACTTTAACATGTGCTTATCTTAATCTCACAACCTCAGGGCAGTAAAAGCCAGACCAACAGTGATAGGCACCCTCTGAGGGGCCCGTGGACCCTACGCTGGGAACCATGGTGTTTTAAGGTACTGCTCAATAAACAATTACATCTTCGGTCATCTCTTTTGTATTCTGAAAAATTCATCATTTTACAAGTGTCAGTGCAATAACCTCAGATAACTATAAGCTCCATGTACCAAGATCACAGCTCATTTACTCTACTATGTCACACTGGTGCTGAATATTTTCCACCACTATAATGTAGTGTTTAAATTTTTCATGTTTTTATCCATCATTAACCTCTCAATTTCTGGAGGCATTAGTGTGAAACTGTCTACTTGATAATGTATCATGAAAGACCAATGTCTCTTACTCTAGAAAAATGAAGTTTCTCTGTGTCTTGTTCTGTCTTTGTAACTCACCAGGTGTTCTGTCTTGATTGGGCCAACCAGCCCTGCAGGAACAGAAGAGAAGTTCAATGGCTGAGGCTTGACCCAGGCCAGTCCTCATGCTCCAGCCTCTCTGTTGGGTCTGTCTGTACAAATCAGAGCCACATTAGGAGTCAAGATGGGAATTTCTGGACCTCAAATAGCTTCATCTGTCTAGTTTGCTTTAGGTATGCTGATTTAGTACTTTGCGCCACATTAGTGGATATCTCTTAGGGTTCACAGTTTGTATTGTTAAGCCTGAGATAAAAGAAAATGTAACAAGTCAGAGAGATTACCAAGTAACGGCAAAAAATATGTAATTTATTTCGCTTTTGTTTTCTTTTTTTGAGTTTCCTCCTATGTAGCCTGCTAGAGTTAGATGATGTCCATGTCATATTTCCAAAGGCATTTTTTTTCTTTTTTTTGTCACCAGTGTTCATGTTCAATTCATTCAAAAGGTGAGACAGCATTCACTCAAGTCAATCACAGCACAGTGGCTCACAACTGCTTCTTTTCTGTAACCACACAATTACAATATTTATGAGAACTCCTGCTGATGGAAAGAGCATTTCGCCTTCTCCCCACATCCGCACCCCCCGCCTCTTTCCATCTCCCCTTTTCTTTGTGGCCCTCATTCTTTTCTGTGGGCTTATTTTAATGAAAAGTGCGGTGGTGAATCACTCGGGCATTCGGCAGGCTTGTAATTTCCACAATACGATGAAGTGAATAACTATGAGCTGATGGTCCTAAAGACATTGACAGCTCTCAGAATAAATACATTAACAAAACACAGGAGAATAAAGGGTAAAATCCCTCTTCATGTGGCCCCACTTTGCCCCTGAGAGCCTCTAACAATAAATCATCCAAAATGATTGAAAAACGAAATGTTCATTACAATGACCTTAGACGTAGGAGAAAAGCTTGAGAGAGGGAGACAAAATGACTACATTTAAAAAAGAGGAGAGAACAAAATGGAACGCAAATGTTCCCATCAGGGTGAATATCTTCTAATACACCTCCAGGAAGATTATTGATAGCGAGTGTGTGATTGTGAGTGGGTGGATTGGAAGTCGGGGGGTGCTTTAAAATACTCCTACCACCACTGCTTCTTCAGCACTACCTTCATTCCATTAAACTTTGCTGCTACATTATGCATCAGAATAGCAACTAGGTGGTCGTTTCAGTGCTCAAGCAGGGAAGTGATTTCTCAGTCATTTCAACGTGAGGATTGTATCCTGTTGAGAGATGGCTTATTCATGGCAGTACCAGGGGAAGATTATCTGCCCATGGGGTCCACCCTCCTACCAAGGGTATAATAAAGAAATGCTAAAGGGTTGCATGTAAGTACTGTTTGAGGCTTTTATTTCTGCAATCAAGATGGAGAACCAAAAGAAAAGATGTTCAATGTGTCATGTTAAAAAGCAAACTATGTAACATTTGAGTTTCTCATTTTCTGAAGTATTCATACGTAGCTAGTACGTGGACTTGGAGGAAACAGGTTCATGGGATTAGTGGTGTAACATCAGGATCACCAACACAAAGGTGGTTCACTTCTTCCAGGGTAAATCTCCATGTTATCTCACCTTGCTACTTGCTATAGCTGCTCAAAAAAAATCTCAAAGCTACGCCAACTGACTCCTTCTCCATTCACAGACAAACAAAACCTGAGTTGCTCAGGGTTACCTGAATAATGAAAGCACCCACAAGGAAGGAAAGAGTCTAAACCATTTTCTTTCCTTTGTGTAATCTAGAATATAATATTAAAACACAAACTGATTTAAGCATTAAATCATTTAACATCACTTAGATAGAATTTTGTTTTTATGTCTATTTGAATTGTGTTTTATAGCTCTGTGTTCTTTATTTACTCTCACAGTTTTATAGCACCAGGGTTGAACTCGAAAAATAATAGGGTTCCAATTGTCTAACACACCATAAATACATCTAAGCAGCACATTAATTTAACAGAATGAACAACTGTAATTATAATCAGACTCACAGCTTAATGATGTGATATTGATCAGAATATTAACTCACACATTCACACAGTGGACAATTTCTTGCCAATTTCCATTTGGTGACAGCAGCTGTGTTGATTTTAAGCAATACTATATTTTTCAATTCTCATATCTGTTTAAAATTACAGTTTATTCGTCTTGTGAGAAATATGTGCGTACATGTCCATATTTGTTCTTGGTCAATGTGTGTTAGCTCTTCCTTTCATGTTGAGTAGATAGCCACCATTGCCAAGTTACTTAGTGTGACTGCATGTGATTGGTTTTGTTGGGTCAGGTAAAACAGAGAGATCCTGGGTCTGTTGATCTTTCTCCTGTGATGCAGGTCCCAGAAGAGAGGAACCTAGACACTCAGGAGCTCCTGTAAATGCCAACATTTGGAGTTTCAAGTCCTCTATGTACAAAGCAATGTACAAACTGTTACTATAAATGTGGGAAAATTGGAAAGTCGGTGAAGGTGCTTATTTTTATAAAGGTACTATATGTTCACATATTACAAAAAAGCTATTAATAAATGCATATTTCTTCACATACTTGTTTTATGTTGTAACTGGTGTATTATGAATATTTTTCTAACTGTATCTGAGATAACCTTAAAGTCCATTTCCCTATAACCAGTGCTGTAACTCTAACTAAAAAGTGTTGCTTGTCGTAACATGATTTCCTGTTGATGCTTATCCCATTGGGGTGCATGTTTGAGGAATCCATGTGTGAAATGCCACTGTCATTCTGCAGAATGAAACAAAATTAGACTGAAAAAGATGACATTTTCACATGGGCTTTAAATAAGACAAAACAATCACTGTTTCTGTCTATATTAGATGGCGACATGTACAGCCTCATACATACCCTTCAGATAGTGATTATCCACTGGTACAGATGTGTGAAGGCTTAGATCTACTGTAGGTTTTAAATATCCATCTGTGCACTGATAACTGAAGACACTCCTATGCATTATCATCATGTGGTGACAGTTACACTTAATTGCATTGACCTGGAACCGCAGTGGTAAAACATACCCTGATTCTATTACAGACCATTTTACGTCATTTAAAACCAGTGAGGATCTACATCCTAAGGAAGGACAAGGGTCAGCCACAGGTTTAGGCTCTCTGGGATAAGGAAATAAGATCCACATCTGAAAATGTGCAGCTGCTCATGCACATCCCTCATTCACTAAGACATATTGATATTCTTAATGAATTACATGTGCATCCATATCTATTGCAGTCACCTGAGCACAGGCAGAACTGTGTGTAATGGTGGCACCTACTCGAGGGACATTAGCCATTTCATGGCTGGTCACTCTGAATTCTCAAAGTGCTGTGGTGTGATCGATCCATACACACCCTCTCACTCTTCCTGCCTCTCCCTGCTTCCCTACCTCTCTCCCAGGACATTTTACGCTGGCTTACGCAGTGATGCATTTGATTGCACAGTACGCCACCAGGGCCAACTCATCAAAAAACTTGATCCACAGAGAGACGGGTTAGGGAATAAGTTTGGTGAAGCTATCTCTTGTGGAAACCTGTGGATAAGATAAAGTCTATTTAAAACTTGAAAAACTACCAAGCAGAACATTTTCACAAATGACAAAATGTAGTGTAATGCTATCAGGGTGGTAGACTGTATAATATGCAGTAGATAAGGAGCAAGGTTAGAAGGGCATAAAATGGACCTCAAATGTAATTTCTAAAAATGGCCAAAATTGGAAAAACGGACAAACTATGAAGAGTAGAACCAACTGTTCCATTATCGGACCTAGTGTTGAACATTTACATTTTTAATGGTACATGTACTTTTTTAACACAAAATCTATTTTGGGTCCATTTCTAGGATAGGGATTCATGTTTATATCAATTTTGTTGAAGGTACAGGGAATGAATGTGATTTCAGTATCAGTTCTGTCAGTTCTATTATCAGTGGGGGATGAACAGGTGTTATGTAAAAAAGGAATGAACAATGAGACTACAATCCAACTCTGAAGTTATGATGATCAAAACCGAGGTCAGGACTTCACATCAAATATGGCAGATAAAAATGAAAATTTCCGCTCAGTTCTGGATCATGGTCTGCATCAGCAAAGGATTTGATCAAGATGATGGATATTGTCAGGCATGTGTTGGCATAATTTCTTAAGGAATAATAGCATTCATTTCTGAGAAAATTACAAATGTCAAAAAGTGCCCCGTCTTGCAATGACAAAGAATACCTTAGAACAATTCTAAAATATGGATATATTTCTAAAAGCAGAGGACTGGGATACACTGGGTTTTTATCTATCTTGTGTAAAAATTTCAAGTCAAAATGTGGTGTAGATGTGTTTGAGTGAGAGGCACAGAAAGATAGACAGACAGACAGATAGCAATACCCTTGCCACAGCGAGGGTAATAACTACTGTATATCCACAACAACTCAGCTACCCCACCGACTCCATGTCCTTCAGTTAGCCATATCACTGCCTCAGATCAGCATTAAATGATTCAGTGGGCTGTCCAAGCTCTGTGCTTATACTTCCCACAGTGTAAGACTTTATTATTGATGAGACGCCGAGTGCAAGATACTCAGATATGCAAGATTTGCAAACTTCTGTCAGATTGAACCTTCTTCTGTCCTAGTGCTTCTACTGTCATCTGCTTCTCTCTTGAAACAGAGGAGTGGTATGTGTGCATCACCATCTCCCCTACCCAGAACTTGGCAACCATGACACCTCATTATAGTTCGGATATCACCTGGACTCAACCTTCAGCTCCGAGCGTTGCCATAGGACCACTGCACACTCAGCAGGGATAGTTAGAAGTGTCTTCACTCTTACCATGCACAACCATTTCTAATTAACTCCCTGCTT
>JAPTGW010000005.1:17346916-17358208 GCA_029814545.1 Apogonichthyoides opercularis
GGCTCGAGACCTGTGACGAGTTAGTTCGTTGGTAGCAGAACAAAATGTCGGGACACAAATCGGGTTTTCAGAAAAGGCAAGACGTTAAACAGGTGTTAAACGGAGCATTTTGCACGATGTTGCACCCGGGTCCAGATTAGGGCAGAACCGGCACTGATTCTAACATATGGAGTTCTGCTGTGTTGTGCTAATTGAACCAATGCTTTTTGAGGGTGTGTATTCAGCATGGATACACTATATACACACACAAATATATTTTGTGTATGTATTTTTTAGCCATATTTAGGTCAGAAGCTGCACAAACCAGTATGGTATGTTTGACTCTGCCTTTAGCAATAGCATAGCACAGCAGGCTGTACTCTTCATTTCACTTTTATGAGAACATACTGTACAAACTAGCCTCTAACAAGAAAGCATATTTACGGACTTTTCAGTTAATTTAAACTCTTACAGTTTCATATGGGAATAGGCAAAAACAGAGAATGAAGAAAGAAGAAATACCCACCCAAGTTTGTTTTGCTTTACTATCATTATGTACTCCTCATACTCATGTATTCCATTTGTTTTTACATTTCTGTTATTTATTACAGTATACATGTATTTTTTCTCTCTTCTTTGTGTGCAATGAAATCTTGAGCTACAACACTGTCAAGTCTCTTTTCATGTCTGTGTCTCACTTTAAAGTATAATTTACATTAGCCTATTTATGCTTTGGAATTAGAGGATAATAGACGTTGGTGGAAAAAAAAAAAAGGAGGAATACTGTAGGGAATAGTGTACTGTATGACATGAATGAGTAAAGTCTGCTTTGGTTTTAATCTGGATGGCTGGATAATTCAGGCTGCTTAAATGTAATATCCAAAACACATGGAGTGGCATAATTAAAGCACATTCTCAGTACATTTGTTAGGTGGGTGATGGCAAAAAACCTTGACTCCATAAAAATACACAATAAAAGGATTAAAACACAGGATGGGAAAAAAAGAAAGCCGTCGTGCATATCTGGTGCATATTGAAAACTAAGTCCTGGTAATATGCACAGACTTTGTCTATTAATTGTCTCCTCAGCCCCCTGCTGTTTATTGTTATATTGTTATACAGTATACTATATTTATAGTTATATTGCTTATAGTTATGCTCTGTTATTATTATTTTTTTCTATGTTCATTTTGCACCGTGGCACCTCAGAGGTTTGTAATTTCAGTTTTCTGTATTTGATGTACATATGGCAAAACTGACAATAAAGCTGACTTTGTTTTTGAATATTGTCACCTTCCTAAAATAATTGTGTAAATTGTTTTTATCCGATTTTGCAGGAAGCACAAACAACATAACTAGAAATGGAGTATTGATGATTAAGCTAAAAAATAAATAAATGAATAAATAAATAAAATAAATAAAAGTTAGGCACTTATTTTAGGACGTTGACAATAGGTAATCTGATCTTTATGAGTAAATGTCATGTTTTAATGTTCATTTAAATGTTCAAAATTTTTTAAAAAATAATCAAACTTCACATCAATTTTACTCTATTTGTAGTTTTACTGTAAGCTGCTTTAGTTTGATGCTATATTAGAGGAGAAACCAGTGTCTGTGTTGGATTCATATCCAGAATGTTCCAGTCAGACGACACGGTTAACAACCTAAACCAGTGAGATTTAATACTTTAAGTGACTGGAAAGTATCTGTAAAACCTCCTGGCTGTGGTGTATACCTCTGCAGATAATGTTTTTTCCAGTAAATACAGTACGTCTCTTTAGTTGTTGTTCTGTGTGTGCCGTGTGTCAGACTGCACTCGAACGCGTCTTAGCTTCATGCTGTGCGCTTCTGTTTATTTTCAGAGCTGTGACGTGTTCACCCACTCCTCCTATATGTGGCCCGTCAGACGGCACCAGGGCCCGGATTGGTGAGCTGTTGTTGCTGTAGCGGCTTGTGTCTGAGCTGTGGGGACGGAGGGGGCGGTATAAAAGCCTGTCCCCCACTCCGACAGCTTCACTCTGGAAGAGGAAAGTGAACGGGGAGGGTTGGACAACGTGGCACACAGGGACCCCCCAACCCCCTGTATTTACCAACAACAGGCGTTTATTTCCCAGCACTCTGCCGTCCTAGCACACGGACTCTCTCTGAAAACGTCCCTTCTACCTCGACAAATAAATGCCAAGAGAAACAACACAAGCGCCAACAGATAAGGATCGCTACTCAGAAGCGAAGAGAAAGACGAACAGTCGGACAAACACGTAGACAAAAACAATAAAAGCGCACGGATCGTCGCCGTTGCCTTTCTCAATGCATACCCTTTGTGCCCGGGGAACGATGAAACCAGAGATTAACGCCGCCGTCGGATTTCTGTCGAGATTTCTGAGGGTAAAAGGACACGTAAACGATCGACAGGTCCAAACATTCAGCCAAAGCTTACAGGACATTTTGGCAGGTAAGGAAACCAGAAAAAAATCTCCTTTTGCGCACACAAAACGCACCTCATACTACGCACACTAACCTCACACTTCACCTTTAGGGTTCATTTAACTACCATTGGCTTAGATGTTGCTTCTGGTCGGGCTTCGAAGAAGCGTTTCTTTGTTCTCCAAGTATCGCTATCAGCGCTACCAAGGCGCACCACTGTTTGCGCACGTCGAAGAGACGGAAAAGACGACAAAACAGTCATAAAACGCAAACTGATACGCGTAGGAGGCTATGAGGTGGGAACTATCTAACATTTTAATGGAAAGAGTCGAATACTGGGAGGTTATATGTTAGTTTGTTGGAAGAAGAGACGCTTGGCTCAAACAAGGAAGTGCGCCTCGGTCGATAAAGCTCTTAGAGCAAAACAGCCCCTAGTGTGTTGGTAGTGGCTGTTCAATTACGTAATGCTTAGAATGAAATGGGTTCACGATCAAATGTATACAAAAGAAGCGCATATTTCTAACCTTTTAATCTGATAATTTAATGTATTGTTTAAAAATGATCTTTTAGTCTGATTGGCTTATTTGTTTCGGACAAGTTTATTTTCCATTCATACACTATTCACATTTTTTTTTTCATGTTTTGAGTAAACCGCCTAAATCAGAGGCTAGTGTTTCCATTCCGCATTTTGTGTTTAACTCAAGGCCACTTCCCATATTTTTTTTTTAATAGAACGAATAAATGAATGAATGAAAATCAAACTCTATTACTTTGCTTGTAATTTATTTACCACTTGCATTTGCTTTGTTTACATGAAGGATTAATTTGCGTATTATAAGAGTTAGTACAGCCAAGCTCCGGGGATTGTCTACATTTCCTGCTGTAAACACATTCCAGTCTCAGGGCTCTAAAGCTGCCACACATCTGCTTCGCCACTGACGTACAGTACCAGATGACCTACATTTCCTATAGTGGTCTCTGTTATGTACAACGGGCTTTGCGTTTTCAGTTAAAGGATAAGAAAAACAACCAAAACACAACAAACTATGACGGCAAAGGACTAAAAAAAGGAGGGGGGGGGGTGTCCAGAAAGAATAATAACAACAAAACACATTGAGTACAAGCAATGTATGGGGTCTTACAGCTGCTTGATCTAATGTATTAGGAATATTTGGAGGAATCAGTGTTTTAGGTGAAGTAGCCAGTAAACCTAACAGCTGTGAGAACTTTATTCGATCTTGGTGTTTTCAAACAGTCACAAGTTGGAGCTGAATAAGTCGGCTGTGGGGCCTGGTTGTGGGGGAGGGGATGTTTTGGTGGGCGCCTATAGGAAGACTTGACAGGCAGAGGCAGAACCACATAATCGCAAGGAAATGGAGGGGAAATCCAGTGTTCACGTCCTGTATGTAGTGAACCGAAACACTAATTGCGTGAAATGTCTGTGAATTACAAGATTATGAATATCAGTCAAGATTTGAATATAAACTTAGAAGTGTTGTGTAACAAATTTAATGTAGGTTAAATACTTAGATAAGCTGTAAAAGACTAGTTGATTGAAGACAAAATGTAATCTCCTAAATCAAACCCCTGACCAAGAGGTAAATGTGTGAAAACAAAGTGAATGTGTGGTAGTGCCCCGTGGGGCTTACAGCTAAACTAGGCCAGCCAGTGCTCTTTTGTGCTTGGAAACATCACAATCAACCACTATTGTGTCTGTACTGAAAAGCTGGATGCCTTGCTCCTCTTGTTTGTGAAAAGGGAAGTGGGGAAATCAGTCCCAATGACTAGATTAAGACCACGATAGTTGTATAAATGTATTTAGTAGGGTTTTAATTCTTCTTCTTTTGGAAAGATGATGATTTAAGACTCTTTGAGAGGTGGAAAAAACCTAAACACCTGATGAAAATGGGTCGAAGCTGAATATATAACATATTGCATGAGTTTCAGGTCAGCTACAGGGAATAAACAACCCTCTTTGGTTAAACTCTTTAAGTTAAGCGCACACTCGTCTGCTTACTTTCCGTTTCCCGTTTCCTACCCCTCCCCTACGCCCTGGTTTTTAAGAATAGGCCCTGCTGAGCTGATCTTTCCCAGCTGCTCCAGGGTTTGTAGGTGGCTGTCTTTGTGGCCAAGTCCAAAGCTGAAAGATCATCCAGCCCCTTGTGCTCTTTCATGAGTGCCAGGCCCTCCATTAGCTCAGCAGTATACAGCCGTCTGATAAGACACGGGAGGGGTGTTATTATCCTGTGGATGCATACAGGTGGCCTCCGGGCCCTGGTCTGAATGCTGGCCTACTTCACCCCCTCCCTCCTCCTCCCGTTTTTCACTGGTCACAATGAAGCTGGCATCAATGGGAATTCAATATGGATGAGCCATGTCAGAGTAAATGGGGTGGTGGGGTTATGTGTGCTGCTTTAAGCAGAGTCAGAACAAAAACACTTTAAAACTGTCTAATAAATGGCAAACAAACAGAGCTGTTTTCAACAAAATGAGGTCTGCATATTCCAGTGAGGAGTTTTAAGGAAAGAATTGGGTATATTTACTCGCCTCTGCACCAAAATCAGAGTCAACCGTTTAATTTTCCACTCCTCATCTTGACCACGGAAATGCCTGAAGCAAACAGAATGTGTCGTCACTCTGAGTCACTGGTTTCACTGCATTTCAGAAACTTCCATGCACACACAATATTTAGGATCCTCTCCCCCTAAGAGGTGGGGTTGTGTATCCCAGATGGCTGGCTGAGACGAAGGCCTTTGGTGTTTTTGTTCAACCAGTCATGGGAGACTTTGTGACACCAATGACGGCCAGAGGAGGGATTGTGCAATTTAGTGGTCCTTCAGTCACGTAGGCTCAGGGTGCTGCCAACTGCCTGTTTATGGCTGCTTATCAGACCTGCAGCAGCAGGTGGTGTTTCTATTCGACGAACAATAACTAATTAACCTGTGGCTCTTATAAACTACTTATTTTAGTTTGATTCTATGATTTAGGTTCTTATGATTATAATCTTTTAACAGAACCACCCATAGGAATAGACAAAATTAATGTAAGCACTTGATCAATAGTATTGCAGAATGTCTTTACAGTTTCAAATCCATTGTTTTTTTGTTTGCTGACAAAAATCAAATGATTTTATAACTTTCATCGATGGCCCTCTGCAAAAACAAAACAATCTCTGGAAACAACTCCCTCTGCCGCTAAACAGACACTTGTTTCCTCTTGTTAAATAAATCTCATGCATGACTTTATATGAATGAAACATAAATTAGTTGCTTTTACTCTGTTAAACCTTTTAATCTGTTTTTAACATTGTTTAACATTTACAATGTGTCATTTTACACTCGTAACGTGTTTACTAAGTCACATGGTCTTTAAAACACAGCGTTCTTTGTACAGTTTGTCTCAGACAAAGGTCACAACAGTTTCTGTTTCAACCTTTGTTCAGCTACAGTTCACTGCACATCGTGCCCACACAGCCTTTATGTGACGTCTGTATTCTAAAGTGCATCTGTGACTGAGAGTCATATAGACATCACTTCAGGTGCACAAAACTGGTTGTGGTGTTGTGATTTGGCCCTTCCTGTCTTTGCATTTCCCAGTGTTTTGATTTATTTGTTATTTTTATAGTGTAATACAGGGTTTTGTCCCTTTTTAACTTTGACAGTCGCCTGATAGTTGGCAAACCAATACTAAACCTTCTACATTTTTTTTTTATTTTTTTTCTCCTTCTGTGTCCCTGCAGAGCAATATAAGCACCACTGGTTCCCAGACAGACCCTGCAAGGGTTCAGGTTACCGCTGCATCCGTATCAACCACAAGATGGACCCACTGGTGTGGCAGGCAGGCCAGCGCATCGGCCTAACCATCCAGCAACTCTACCTGCTGCTGCCCAGTGAGCTCACGCTCTGGGTGGACCCGTTCGAGGTGTCCTACCGCATCGGCGAGGATGGCTCCATCTGTGTCCTGTATGAGTCGCAGCCCGGGGTTCCTGCAGGGTTGCCTGCATCAGCCACCACCGGCGCCCCCTCAGGAAACAGCGGGTCGGTGAGCCCCATGGTGGACAGTCACATCAGCTGCAAGGAGGAACTGATGGTGCTGGGCAGAACCAGTCCCTCCAAAGCTTACAATATGATGACTGTGTCCAGTTAAAGTGGCACATCACCCCGGCCTACTTTTGTTCAGGGTCACACCATGGATGGTCAGATCATTTGACCAGACCAGGGTGAGCCTTTTTAAAGCTAAGAATATGAAATGAAATAGTGAAAGAAGAAAAAAGCGAAAGAAAATAAAACAGAGGATGTGGCCTATCATCCAGGTGATGGAAACCTTGTAGGTTCGATATTTTTTACCCTAACTCCCCATTATTATCTGTTCTGTTGTGTCATTGGATCAGCTGGGCACTCCGTTTTTTAGGAGAGGCTTTGTGGAAATGGAACTGTTGGGGCAGCTATACCAACCAACCAACCAGGAACCCCCATGGAGACTGGCTCCACCTACCCCCCCGACTGTAAACAACATGGTGATCAGCTCCATCACTGATGGGGCGGTCAGCATGGACTTTGCACTTTTCTTACTTGTGATTACTATGGGTACATGTTCAACATAAAACACCAAAACCTAAATTGTAAGGATTTTTTTAACAGGAACTACCCCTCGAATTTCAAAATCCAGAGGTTTTCAATTTTAATTTGTTTTGTTTCCTGGGTGGGGAGGAAGTTGAGGTTAAGACTGTGCCTTCTGCAATATAAGCTCAAAGTAAAGAAACACCCAATAAGAGCATCTCTATTTTCTATTAAAAAACCCTTTTTGGACCACAGGGAATCAGTTTTCTTTATCTTGCAGCTGTTGGAGGACAGGTTCATGTCTTACGTCTCTTCCTCTCCTTCTTCCATCAACATCGAACTTGAGAAAACCAACATCTCTATCTGCTCTTGGCCTGTATGTAAGTGCAAGTTGAAATGTGTTGTGACACCTGTTACCTATGGATACCAGTGTGTCTAACTGCACTGTCACCCTCCCATTACCCATATATGTGTAGCTTTCAAAGGAAGGGTGGGAATCCGTCTCCTTCTCCCCTTCCTGTAATTAATGAATGTTGTTGAAATTCACAATCAAGTTCCTGTGTTGTTAATTTGCCCCCTTTTCCCCAACACCACTTTGTCATCTTCTGCATCACCAAAATTCAAAGTGTAGCAAAGGGGGGGGGCTGTTTCACCCAAATTTTGGTCATGTGGCCCTGTTAGAATTGACATTGAATGCACTTTGACGTGAGATTGTGTGGGATGTGTATATTTTTTACATAAAATTGCCTGCATTCCATCCATTCGAATGTCATCTTTTCACACCATGTTTTTTTTTTTTTTTTTTCCCCTCCCCATTTTTAGCCGTTTGTTCATACTGTAGCTCCCATGTTGGGATAGACTGATGTCTATTGAAGTGGGAGTGTGCAAGTCTGGTTTTCAAAAACATTTTTTACACTGTATCTGTGAACATTTCAGAGCTCTTGATTTTAGGTGGTGTGTTAGAAACATTCTGTCATCCGTTCATATAGCACTGTTCATCAATGCTCTGACAGGATGCAGAGCCAAGTCCCCTCTTCCCTTCAAACACACAGATGGTGATTTGTGTTGCTGATAGAGACAAAGGTTAGTCTGAAAGGTCTGGACTAAGTGATGACTGTGTGAGACTTTGGCCAAAGGGAGGTCTGGAGCACTGACTGTTCAGAGATTAATTTCAACTTGAATCAAAAACAACACCAGGCCTTGTCAGCCTTCGATGTTCATTCACATTTCCAAGGTTGTGTAAAAGGGAGAGTCTTACCTTTATGTGCATTGGAGGTGCATTGCCTTATGGAGACCTCATTATCATGAATTATGAGCCATTCGTGATTTTAAACTAATATCAGGCTTATGTGTGCCAGCCTGGTACAATGTGCTGTCCAGACCCTCAATGGAGGTGTCCGCTTTCCAGCCTGGCAGCTTCAAATCCCCCCCACCACCTTAGGTGGGGGTTAGAGTTCCTCAAGTGCCACATATCACCCCTGAGCTCAGACCTCCTGATCAGCCAAAAGCAAGCCAGCATGCTGCTAGCTGACCCCCTGTGGATGCAGGTAGACTTAATGTGACACATATCATCATCCATCACTGTGGGGAGCTGGGTAAGGAAGGCAGGGAAGGGGGACTAGTGTGAGAGAGGGGGGCCAGGGCCGGACTCCTTTGTCCAGGGCAGCTAAAATCCCTCCAGCCCCCTCTCTGGACTTATTCAACATCCCCCTCCTTGACCAGAAGCCCTCAACCCTCCCTCAGCAGTGATGGATAAAAACCAGCACACACGCTTGACGTCCTCAAGCTGCACTTCGGGGGGGTGGTGGTGGTGGTGAGAAACTAGGAAACATGGAACAAAGATGGGGGGGTAAAAAAAAAAAAAAATCAAGGGTACTGGGATATTGTTTTCTATTTTCATCTCACTGGATTGCGCTGCACTTAATTACTGAGTTTGAGTAGCAACTTTGTTTACATGCCTGTGAAAGGATGTGATGACGTACCCCAACTTCACTCCTGGTTTTGAGGCTGAGTGGTAACAGCGAGCTAAAACAGATGCTGGGACAGCTACGGTTGTTGTTCGGACCTTAGCCTCTGGCCAAATCTGTCACGGCAGGCTGGTTCACCAGTCATCCCCAGACCTATGGGTGTTTAAGCTCCCCTAAGCCTGAGAGGATCATGGGTAATGGAGCTATAGCCTTTGACGCACTGCAACCCCTCTCCCCCCCTCCTCTGCTCTCTGCTGATACTCCCTTCAGCAATCTGTGAAAAGCAGTGATTCCATGTTGGCCAGATGGAGAGGAGCTCACTGGGATGGGAGCCCAGAGCTTTGGTTTCCATGGTGGACACCAGTTTTAAATCAGCGCTGCTCCATTATAGCTCTTTATGTCATGTGACAGAATAGTTAATGAGATTGGTCTATATTTCGGACACGAGATGATCATCTCGTCTCACTTTTCTTTAGATGTATTTTTTGGTCACACTGGTAGACTATCTCATCCTTCCACTCTGCCATTGCCATTTTCTACTGTTCATCCTCTTAACAAGAGGATTTTTAGTCTGGTGATCTAACCCACTTTTAACAGACCTGTTATTAAACCTGCAAAATCCTAAAAAAAAAAAGTACCGGTAACTGAATTCCTCTTCAGCACCTCCTCAACTGTACTACCACCACCCAAAATGGTTTAAGTCCTCAGTAATATTGATCATTTAAATGGCATCCATTCAGCTTGTGCGCACATAGGTTACAGAATTGTCATGAGAGTGCTTTGAGTAGTCAGAGGTAAAATAGCACATAAAATGCACTAAATATGTCAAGTTGAAGTTGTGTGACATTTTTTTGAGACGCGAGGAGTCTCTTCTGGAATGTATTGCCAAACTCAGGCCTCGGACATTCAATAAATACCCTTATGGAGAAGTTGTGCATGTTAAGACATGAAACAGGAAGGGAACAGCAGTTTTGATGTTGTTGTTGTCGTCAATATTGTCATCGATTAGTTGAATTATTGCCACTTTCACATTTGAGGTGTTTTACATATTGTAGAATGTATTGTAACTGTACAACAAATGGTAGAGTACATAACATTACACATGGGAAGTGCCAATAATTGCTATCCTGAGGTGTTTTTAGATGTATTCCTTTTGTATTTCATCTTTTAACATGGATAACACTTTTCGTAAGTGAAGCCATTAGTGACGGGAGTGTTGGCAAGGACCAAAGTTGTTTTGGTAAAAAATATTAGTTTCCATGATCTGTAAGTGTAGACGTATCCTTTGTTTTTTTTTGTTTTGTTTTTTTTCTTTTCAGTTTTTCCTTTTTTCTATTTACGTACAAAACCAGAAAATAGACAAAAAAATCTGAGCTTACCCAAGAAGAAAAGGTGTCTATCTTGTGATCTCATGTCAGTACATCTTTATCGTGTTCAGTCTCTTTTCCTTGGGTATGTTGTGATGAACTGCTGTAAATTTGTACAGTTCATGTAAATTGATTGTGCGGAAGTTGTACAGATTTCTATATTTTGGAAGAAAAGTTTTGTTTTTTTTTTCTCTGTAATAAAAAGATTTCCTATCTTGGCATCATATTCACTGTGAGCTGTGTCATTATTTACATAGTACTCTTTGATACTGAGTGGTAAAAATATGCAAAGTTAGATGCTTGCATTTGCCTTTCATGATTTTCCCACAGGATAAACTTGCACCATATTTTACCTTATGAGCTACATTAAAATTGGAATCTAACATCCAGTGTGAGAGGCTTCGCAGAATTGATGTCAAAAGAACTTGAGAGCGAATCTCCTGCATCGAACTTACACTTTGAATATTGACAGGCTTAAAGTCACACAATCTGTAAGAACATTATTCCACACTAAATCTGAATCCAGCTTTTTAACCACTTCTACAGAATGAAAAGAAACCGTGCTTAAATGGTTTTATAATTTGTATTTAAATATTGTCAAACACCAACACGGAAAGCCATAAAAATCCTCTCCACTTGTGCTTTGGATGGCTTTCAGTGATGTTGATGTAGATCCATATTTTAGTTGTAACTGTGGAACATTGCATAAGCCCTTTGCTGATTTGCCTTAGAAGGACTGTAGCATGTGCATATCTGCAAATCCAATCATTTCACATTCAAATGATCATGCACATGATATTTTTCAGAGGGTTGGAGTTAGACTCAGCATTCTGTTCTTCATCCAAATGGAACTGCAAATGCTTCCACCACTTTAATGATAGGATGCGACAGATGGTACTGTTAGCAAGGATCCTCTCAAAACTTGGAAAAAAAGTGCTAACTCGGCCAGGGCACAAATATGCACAGTAGTGCTGCACCCGAACCGGCTGACTCTGC
>JAPTGW010000005.1:17515234-17526284 GCA_029814545.1 Apogonichthyoides opercularis
GCATAGCCAAATTTCATGTTCCCATTTATATATCTTTGTAAAAAGGAAATTAGGCCAAGGCAAAATGGCACGAGCCCAGTCATCCACAGAGGATTTTCAACAGGCTTCCCCTAAGCCAGCAACATAAGTTAAACCTGATGTGGATTGCACTCACATTGCTGCTGTTATCTAAGTCCTAGCCCATGTGCAAATATGAGAAGAAACTCATAGAATGCACAAAGTACAAGTACAACCTTTTACTTTAATCTGAACTTGGCCAAATTCAGCTGAGTGTTACACACATGACAGTGCTCAGTGTGGGATAGTTTTAATGTGTAAGACAGGAATGGCTTTGATAATGTCTCGCTGTTTGACAAGCCTGGATGTGACTTAGCACATTGCGCAAGACTTTGTGGGAGCCTGTGGGAGTAGTAAGAAGAGAAACCATGCAATTAGAGTTACTCAAATCTTTCTCATCCTGTTGTCTACAGTGAATAATTGCAGTGTTGAGAAATAGCATCTTGCACGGATCTGTTATTTTGTTTTGTTGACAAAACAATTAAAGGTGAGAGGGCAGAGCTTCAGATAGATAGTCAGCTGAAAAGGAGGGTGAAGATTAAATGGATTTTATTCACACACAAATCAAATCAAGGGAGAAATGAAGCGGTGATGAGTTCCATGCCTCTGGAATGCTGAGTCTTTACTTTTCACATCCAGCTTTTTTCTGGTTTTTCTCTTTTTCTCCTCAGGGCTTGTCCCTTGTGAAAGGAGTAGAGACTCATCCACAGTGTTATCCAAGCAAATTGTCTTCAGTCTGCTGTGCTCAACAGTCTTTACAGATGTTTTAATCAGAAACTTTAGATTCATTCAGGGACCTTCTTAATTTGTCCAAGACATCTGGAAAACTGCCTTTTGATAACTGTCCAAATTCAAATATATCAGACAGTTGGTTTAGTTGGAGCTTTGTGTATTACATTTTGATGATGAGACTCTGTCACAGGTTTGATCGATTGCTTGTGTCATATTCAGCTGCATTCTTTATACTTATACAGACTTTTTTGTGCCATTTCAAATCAAGAATTGACTGTCCAGCTTCCTAATTTTTTATTTTATTCAGATTTCTGTGAACTACTTTTATTCTACACATGTGTGTATTGAGGACTAACTGTGTAGACAGGTGACTGAAGTTTTGGATTTACCTGCCTGAGGACTGATGGATCATTTCAAACTTTGGATGATCATTTAATGTAACTTTTGTGCCACTGTTGTGAGAACAATCACATTTCCCTTTGAATGCTTTTATTACATGAAGCTGAAACATCATCCATTTGCCTTGTTGACTACATCTGCTGTTCCGTGTACTCTATATACTATAGAAGAAACACAACATTTTGCTTTCACTTGATGCTTAACATTTGGAGTTTCTCCCTGTGCATTCTGTATTCCCATGCTGTTTCCTGAGTTTTTTTTTTTCTCAGTATTTTTGGTTGCACAGCGTTTTGCCTCTGCTTTCCCCTCGGGTGTATATGTTTGCTTTGGGTAAAGGGGGAAATGAAGGGGAGAGCTGCAGCAAGCTAACTCTGTGCAAGACTTTTCAAAGGCCTACCTTGTTGTATCCCAAACTACATCTCTGCCAAGTTCTAAAATGTGACATTCAGTGCTGGATATCTTTTTATTGGTGCATTTAGTGTCTGAGCATGAATTTTTTTTCCTTCATTTATATTTCTGGTAACTTAACCCTGAAGGATTTACTGAGTTGAACAGCACTAATTGTACTGATACACATTCATTTTGGGTATCTCCTGGCCTACTGACATTTACTTAGAATGAAAGTAGCTAAAAAAGACTAAAATATAGATTCTTGTAGTCACCATGTGTGTCTTGGTTCCACAAGGACCATTCCTTTTTTGGAGGATTGAGTCAGCCTTGTTGAGGGTGAGAGAGTGGCAGGTATTACCTGTGGCGGTGTGTGAGGGTTCATTGCCCTCATCTGGGGAATGACTGAACTGCAGGTTTCAACAAACACCAGCATCATCAAAGTGCAGCTGCAAAGGCTATAAACGCGAGTATAAACCTAGATGGATATTCCTGAAGCTTTTAATGAAGGAACCAAAAGCAGAGTGGCTCATAAAGCTTTACTGGTTTTACAAAGTTGTCTTTTAATTTATTTCGCAACATAACTCTTTAATTCACATTCTATTTAATAACAATAGGTGCTGAAACAGTGTTTATAAAGCAATTTCATGTTTTTCTAGCCAGGCAGAAGTTGAAATCTTGCTCTATAGTGGAAATATCAGTAACCCTGATGGCTTACATTTAGCAAAAAACTAAATATATCTGTAAAGACCAATTAATAATATCAGTACTACAGCTGCTAAATAGTAATATTGCAGGGGGGGGATTTAGAAATAGACAACAAATAGAGTGGTTAATTTGATCTAAATCAACAAAAAGTTTAGTCATTTACAATAACACTTTTGAAATTCATGCTGTTGTTAATTGGTCCTGTGGTAGAGAAGGTGTCAACACATCAGTCAGTGAAAATCTGGTTTATGGCAAATACAGGTCAGTACACAAAATGATAGAATGTGCTGTTTGCATTTGGCAGGTGCAAATGTTTATTACTTGTAAAACTGCAGCATTCAAAATCTGTATCTACTGTACAGCGTCCTTTATGGCTGCTGGAAGCAGCAGTACACGGTCTCTGCAGCGGACTGTGCACTTTGCTGCCATCTTGTGGTTGAACATATTGTGCTCTTCTCAAAGATATGTCACCTTAGATTATAGTTGCATTTGTGGATATTTTTCCTGTTTGTGTCACTTATTTCATCTTTGGCCTCTTGCCTTTTCAAGCAGTCATTATGAAATGACTGGAAGATGGCATAATCACTAAGAACACATCTGAAACTTGTATTTCACAGATCACCGCTATAGTCCAAAAGATAAGCTTTTATGTTATGTTATATCTAATATATAACTTAAACATGAACAAAAAAATGAATGAATAAATATTTATTTTTTTAAAAAACCCTGACGATAAAGTTGTAAAATCTGGAATATTCTCTACCCTCCATGCCTTGGTGGCCAGTATCTACTGGACACATTTACAGGACAGTTAACATGGCAAAGGTTCAATATTATACAAAATACATAGGCATTAATATGCAAAAAAATATAGATTTTTGAAAAAATGTTCTAACAAGCAATTTACTGATTTGGCCAAAATAAAACATGTCTAACCTATTTGCTGTTGTGGTTAGAATGCAGGTGTGGTTCCCTTCTTGTCTACAAATAGACATTATCTTTGGCTATATATGCAAATATTTTTCTTGCTCTGACAAAATCCCAGGTTCTTAAGTAACTTTAAGAAGTTTTCTTCAGCATTTTCTTCACTTTGTCTCAAGAAAACCTAGTTCTATGCTGCTTCAAACATATATTTCATCTGTATGATAAAAGTACTACCAAAAGAGGCAGTTTTTCCTACCCATAGAGCGTCACACAGAGTGCTACAGTTTTCGGAGACTAGCAGAAAATAAAATAATACAAGATATGTCAAAATGTTCATGTTAAAGTTTCAATGTTTTTAAAGCTGCCCTGATTACTAAAGTTACATTATCTATCCCTATCATTTATTTGTATTTGATTTTATAAATACAGTACATAAAATACAATCTTTTGATATTCTTTGATGTTCTAAACATTTTATTGAATTGTCAAACAGTGTTGTTGGATTGTAAGGGGCAATATTATCTGGGTATCACAAACTGTGTACATTTTAATGTATATATTTAATAATATACAGATGAATGTGACACCTATATTCAAGTCTGATTCAGAATATTATCCTTGAAGAGTTTATGTTAGATGGGTTTTACATAAGTAAGACATCATCCCCATTCTGTCGTAATGATCGCTTATATTTTTCGGAGAATTAGTATCTATTGACTTATCATCATCTTTGTTAAAATGGCATCTGTGAAATGTGTGGGTGACAAACTTACTTAACTGGCACTGTGTCCAGTAGACAATTTGAGCAGAAATAGAACAGATGTAGAGTTCACTGCTTATGTTTCATTTTATGATTTTAGTACATTGTCAGACTGAGAAAACATTACTTTGATGTGCAGCAACTTTATTTTCTATTTTGTTCCTGAATATCTTAATTATACATCTATATGTTTTTAACTCACTGCTGCTGTTTTTCCCTCAGATAGAGATTGGAACACTGGCTCCACCGGACTATAACTACCCTGTACCTGAGGCTTCCTTGGAGGAAAAGGAACAAGAAGAAGAGGAAGAGGAGGAGGAAGAGGAAGAGTTGCCCCTAAAACCCCAGCTCATTCCTCAGGGTTCAGGGGGATCTGGAGTTCTCATGGGTCCAAATACACAGAAAGGTCTGAAAAACAACATAGAAGTCAGACAGCATACCCAAAAGCATAAGGTCAATTGTTTTCCAAAGTTTGAGTTTAGGGAAGAGCTTGCTCATCCCTTGGCCTATAAAACTGTGAAACCAGTCACAGGGGGGAAAAGTTCAAACGACAGTGATGCTAATCGGTCCTACACTCATCTTCTGTGTCTTCAAAACCATCTTTTCCTCTGTATTTCTTCCATTTAACTAGCTGTAAATGGTTAAATGTGTGCTGTTCTTTAAGTGTTTCTTACTTTAACCCAATCATCATTGTGAACTCACAGTTTCCAGTCATGATTCATGTGTCATTTCACTCCCATCTGTCTGTTTATTAATACCTAATCTTGTCTCTAACAAGAGGTGGAGCTGCGTCTGACGCCCATTGACATCCTTCATGTCTCCGGGGATTTTGGGGGCTCCGTAGGGTCTGGGGCCTCAGGAGTTTCTGGGGCATCTGCTTCTGGAGCCTCAGGGCTCTCTGGTGGCTCTGGGGGTTCTGGTGACATTGTCTTCATCTCTGGAGCTTCTGAGGAGCTCATCAGCTCTGGGGGATCCGGGGAGTTCTTGGTATCCGGGGATCTCTTGATCTCTGGGGATCTCTCAGGCTCTGGTGATGTCTTGGGATCTTGGGATGTATCTGGGGGATCTGCAACCTCTGGAGCCTCTGGAGACTTTGTCTCTGGAGGTTCTGGAATTGCCATCGAACTCCCCATGGGCTCTGGAGGGTCTGGGGACCCGTCTGGTTCTGGGTTCTCTGGAGATCTCCTGATCTCTGGGGCCTCTGGAATCTCAGGGTTTTCTGGGGAATCTGGTGAATCCGGTGTCTCAGGGATAACACTGATAGATGGAGGTTAGTACATTTATAGTTCAGGTGTGGACTACTGAAGCCTGTGACAAACCTTTTCTTCACCTGTCTATATATAACGCTTGCTACACTGTGATTTATAGCAAATTGTACTTAATTCCATTTAACTGCGTCTTTGTTCAGTGTAGTTAAATGTTGATCATCACTTTGTGTTTATTTGCAGCACTGTGTGTTTGTTGATTGTCCACCCCAGCCCTCACTGTCCTAACTTTTTGTCTCCTAACCCTACCCCTTTGCTCTAACAAGAGGAGGAGCTGCCTCTTATTACAGAGACTATTCCCCACGAGGCATCAGGTGCTTCTGGGGAGTTCTCAGGAACTTCAGGAATCTCTGGGGCTTCAGGGGATGTCTCTGGAGACTTAGGGGTCTCTGGAGACTCTGGTGTCTCTGGCTCTGGAGATGTAGAGGTTCCTGAGGTAACTCTGGTCCCTGACATTGATAAAGGTCAGTATCTGACTGGCATGAGATAAGTTTAACAGCAAAGTGAAAGTCCAAACCTTACACATCAGAAAGTAGAACAAAATGATTAAATGCCCATGTCAATATTGTTATAAGACATATTTTTAAAAAAGTTGAAAAATCTCATTAAAAATGGGTAAATTAACTAAATTGATTTCTTGTTAAATTGTTCATATTTCTTCCTGAAAAAGGATCTGAAAAATTTTGAATCTCTAAAAAGGTAAATACTGTTAATTTCTTAAATTTATCTGGAGGTCATGTACTGTGTCCCACTTCCTTTAAAGTATACTTTCAATATTTGTGCAGTGGCAAGTGTAGGAGCTCCATCACACAATTAAAAGTTTTATTATACACCAAACTTACTTCAGAATTTTGTAACATCATAACTCCTGTTAGAAGATTCTGTTTGTAAACTTTGCAGGTGCAAAGAAAAATGTGAGAGAACCTTTAAAGACATCAAAAATTATAGCGACTAAATATTTGAATAAATAAGTGTTTTAGAGTGGAGGAGGACTGTCCACTGTGGTTACATAGTAGGCAAAATTCAACTAAAACTCAGAAGCCCAGAACAGTTTCAACTGTCTTGCTCTAAAATTATTATTGTTTTTGTTGTTTCTTAACAAATATCATGTTAATCACATGTAATTTCATTAACACCCAAAAGCCACTTTCATTTAACTTCCATCCATCAGTTAAATGTCATTTGCTTTAACACTGCTAATATACTGTTTAACCTCATATCAATCATTATGGCAACCAGTGGGCTACTGCTTGCCAAACCTGCTGTTCTATTTCCTTGCCGATCTAACCTGTTTCTTTAACACCTAATCTTGTCTCTAACAAGAGGAGGGGCTGCTTCCGACTACAACAGAGCCCCCTCAGGAGGGTACAGGCGGTGTAGAAGGGTCAGTGGGCTCTGGACTACCAGAGCCTGATGAGACTGAAGAACCTGACAGGCGAGGTCAGTACTGAGAAATGCTGAAACAAAATTCAGAGAAAGAAACATGATCAAAATGTAGTTTACCACATCAAAATATCTAGAACTGTGATTTAACTTGAACTTTTTCTTTTCCTTGATGATGAAAATCTCTCGGAGGTTTGAAGTGACTCAGTGAACTACCATCTTCTTATTCTGTCTTATGTTTTTATATTTTACTCCCTCTCCTCTTCTTCTTCATGTGCACTAGGAATGCCCACTTGCTTGCTGTGCACATGCCTGGGTGGCTCGGTCTACTGTGATGACTTGAAGCTGGATCATGTACCTCCACTTCCCAAAGAGACCACTCACTTCTATGCCCGCTACAACAGAATCACCAAGATCAACAAGTCCGACTTCGCCTTCATGAGTACGTTACCTGTTTGAATGAAAATAAATCAATGTAACACTGAAAACCCAAGCAGCATCTCATTTGGTGTTAACCCACCTGCTTTCAGACAAACTGAAGAGGATCGACTTGACCGCAAATGAGATAACATCCATTGATGAGAAAGCATTCATTGGTCTGCCTGAACTGGAGGAGCTGGTGATCCGCGAAAATCACATCTCACAGCTGCCTGCCCTCCCAGAGACCATGGCCCTGATCGATGCCAGCCATAACAACATTGGCACCAGGGGCATTCACAAAGAGGCCTTCAAAGTATGTACACTGATCTTTTACCTCCACATAATCGCTGTGCATCCTTGTTAAAAAATTAACATTAATTTGTCTATCACTATAACGAACAGTCATTTAAGGTTCCCTGTGTAATCGTTATTGGCATCTGTGGGTGAATACCCCTCATCCTCTTCTATGGTGGTCGCTAAAACTGTGAAAACGAAAGGCCCATGTTAGAGCCAGTCTTCAGTTTGACCCTTCTGACTCCACATTGTGAGCTGCTGTGTAAACATGGCAATGCAACATGGCTGACCTGCTCCTTTTGTAGACCTAATGCTACAGTAACAAAAATACAACCAGGTGATTTTATACTAATGAAAACAGGAGAATGAATATATTCCAGAGAAATCCTAAATCTTTCAAGAATTTTTTGGGAGCAAATGAGTGAGAGCTGAGAAGGATGGTTTAATCGTATGGTGAAAAAACAAGGTTTCAGAATCAGAAAGTGGAGAGTTTAAAGCTGAAGCACAGAAGACATTCATTCTCTGTAAAACTACAGCTATGTGTATTTAGAGGATTCCTGAAAGCTCTTTTCCTGTTAAAGATATACTTACAGTCAATGACATGTCAAGGCCAATAATAATCTGTATGTTTTCTTGTGTCCAGGACATGACCAGCCTGCTGTACCTGTATCTAACAGACAACAATCTTGATTACATCCCTCTGCCTCTACCAGACAGCCTGCGATCTCTACACTTACAGGTATCTGATATGGCTCTGTGTCTCATAGGGTCTTTGTATTATTTACGATGGTCCCAAGCTTAGTTCTGGGGGGGGGGGGCTGGAGATTTTGGGTGGATGTGTGAGGGATGGTCCTTAAGGTCCTTAAGGTAGTCAGGATATTTCCATGAATGCATTAGTAGGTGATGACAGCCATCTAATACTCAATTCTGAAGGTGATGGGGAGCCAGTGGAGGTTATGGAGAAGCAGTGTATTTCAACACCAAAGGCTGGTGTTTAGTCAAGTAAATACATTTTCGGGTATAAACATCTGCAGAGATTCACCCATGAAACTAGTAACTAGACAGGTAAACACATTCTCTTTTATATGGACTGAGCTAAGTTTTGGACTGAACTCAGTAGATGGTTAACCTACCAGGAACCAGATCCAAAAGGTATCTTATATTTGGTGCCCATCCTGCCCATGCACATTAATTGCTGGGTGCTTCAAAGCAATTTACTACAACAGTCTGAAATCTTATTGAATGCCACCATTTAACCTCTACTCATTGATCTCTATATAATGATAAATTAATATACAAATAGATGATTTCTTATTATATAATGTACTCTGTCTGTATTTGCAGCGTAACAACATTCAAATGATGCACGAGGACACATTCTGCAACCTGAAAGATTTCAACTACATCAGGAACGCACTGGAGGACATTCGTCTGGACGGCAACCCCATCAACCTCAGCAGGACCCCACAGGCATACATTTGCCTGCCCCGTATACCCATCGGGGATCTTATTTAACCACACAGACACACACTGACTCCCACAAATACAACCACATGCACACATCTTTGTACATATTGACACAAAATGCCACACACACACAGACACGCATACCATTTATTCATTCCTCAGTCAGTAAATTAATAAAAGAACAAAATTTTAAAGTGTCAAACGTGCTGCTGATGTGTACTACAGAGCTGTGCAACACTGTGTGGACATTTATATTTCACAAACACCCACAAACTTAGAGCTACGAGTCAGATTCTGGTGATCAAGCACTGATCTAATGCACCTTCTTCCTGTTGTTTTTTACACTTTGTAAAACATCACATATACATACTTCCACAGTATTATTCATTCCCTGACTGACCAAAATGCATACACACACATACAAATACACACATACATGCTAGAACTTTCTCAAAAACTCAAAACTTTTCCACAACTTGATCAAAAGTTCATAAAAGGTTCCATTCAGAGAAGTGAGTTTATTGATGAAACCCTCAAAACATCATGTATGTTTCTGTTCAGTGTCTGTTCAAAACTGGCATAAAAACCCAGTGACATTGTTTAAATATGTTTGTTTTGTAAAAATAAAAATAATAATATTAATATTAATGACCAATCTAACACTTTTGGAAATGTATACTAGCATAAACTTATTGAAGCTGGAGCTTAATGAAAGGTAAATTGAGTATCTAATGCAATAAAAGACGCATTTAAACACAATCATTTGTTGTAAAGTCTGTACTGTAATATAAAAATATATATACTGAAAAGAGATTTTTTACATGAACTGCAATATTTGGTATATTACATTTCAAAAAGTGATGTTTTAACCGTGCACAATAGCCTATACCAAAGACTCTAATGTCTGGAGTCTCATCAACTAAAGACTATTGTTTGATTTGGGAGGGGGGCTGTTGATTGTGGATGGGGCAAGAATAATGCTAACAGCTTGCTATTGTGTGCTCTGTATGGAATAACCACAAGTGAATAAAGTTGTTTTGAAGACCTCTCCGAACTAGGAGTGGCTCAACGTTTTCATTGACAACTTACAGATGATACGTTGAAGCAGCTAATTTTAAAACTGCTCAAAAGACATTTGTACAAACTGAAATAAATAAGATTGAACAAAGGACACTGAAGTCAGTACTTTCACATTGTCAAACTGGATACAGTACAGTTTTCAGAGATTTGCAGTTCCAAACAGAATCTCAAAAGTTATCAATGAGCTTTTCAAACAAGAGGAGGAAGTGTTCCTTCTTGTCCGTGCTGTTTGAGTCTTCCACCCTGATGTTTGCTTCAGTCCTCTTCAGTCTTGTGTTCAGATATGGACAATCTTCCCAGTTTAGCTTTCTCTTGCTCCTGTGACTGTCGACCTCTCCTCACAGCTTCCCTGTCCGTCTCCACCCTCACCCTCTCTCTATCGCTGCCTGCCAGTCCCAAGTGAAGCATGAGCCAAAACAGCAATGTCCCCATCCAGCACTGCTCATTCCCAGATGTTCACTTTCCATCACCTTCTTCTGCCTCTCCATAACCTGCCTTTCACTGTCCATCATGCTCCTCTCATCCTCTACCTCTTGCATAATGTGATCTATTTTGTGGCTTCCCTCCTCTGTCACTTGTTCCTCTCCATTCAGTAAAACCTCAGTCTTCGGCCCCCCCACTGCCAAAGCTGCACGAGCAGATAGGATCATACAGTGCACTGAGAACATATTCAGACCCCCTTCACTTTTTTGACGTTAGTTATGCTGCAGCCAAGAGTGGCTCATCAGTAGAGGGTGTAAGGGCGCCGCCCCACCTGTCTCACATGAAGATGATAGGTCTCACATAAAGTAATTTCACAAAAACATTTAGATTTACATAAACGAGCTGTATATGACACAGTCCTTGAGTACTGTGTATATTCTGCATTCAAGTGACATGTTTCCTGTTCGGCCTGTCCCTGTCCCTTTACAATAAGCAGTGGTTCTCAACTGGGGAGGGCGAGCAGACACTCTCCTGGGTTGGGGTGGGTGGGGGGCACAAGCGAAATTGTCGGGGGGCGTTTGGAACAAGAAAGGTTGAGAGCAGGGCAATAGGCACAAATGGGGGGCGTCAACGATGTTGTTGTTGCTGTTGTACACAACAACATATTACATCACCTGACACCCCCGCATAAAGACCCTATGTAAGCCGCGATGTATAACCGAGGCACATACTCATGCTACTCACCCACCCC
>JAPTGW010000005.1:17543922-17557666 GCA_029814545.1 Apogonichthyoides opercularis
GCGAATAAAAAGTGAGAACGCAACGCCACATTTGCGTTTTCACTGTTGACCGTTGCCGTCTGAACGTAGCCTTAGACGTTTCCCTCTTCCAGCACACCTGACGGTCGTTATCAGGCTTCTGCAGAGCTTGAGGATAGGCTGATCATTTGAATCAGATCTGTTGGAAGAGGGATACATCTAAAACATGCAGGATAGGGGCTCTCCAACACCAGGATTGGACAGCCCTGATATAAAGTATATATTACTACAGAGCAGCTTTTCTATCAAATCAAGCTCATTTTTATTACATTATCTCCATTATAGCAATGTGTCAAGTCAATAACAATACTGGGACTAGAAGAGCAATAAGAAGGACTCCATGTACTGGGAACCCACAGAACATCAGGTCAGGATGAACACTTAGCATCTGAAATAATACTTGAATGGTTTGTTCTACAAATGTGTCGACTTCAAATTTTCGTGTTTGTAGATCCGGTTCAGCACCGCGATGGCAGTTCCTGGATGTAAATGGATGGAAAGAGTATGCTAAAGTAAGAAACTGTTTTCTTTTGTTGGTGAATTATTATTGTCCTGTCATTTAATGCGGGGCATGTAGTGATCAGCTTGTTTGTCCTTCCCTCTGTCCTTCATAGATGTGTTTATAGAGTGTACCTGGACAAAACAGACTATTTTTTCAGAAAGCTCATTGTAATTTGTTTATAAAGTGTTTCCTTTTGCTATTTACCACAAGGAGGTGCTAGAATAAATGCAAGCATGTATTCATTTTGCAAACTGTAACTGGAAAACCATTCAATATTTTGTCACCAAATTTGCTACAGTATATGAGTTATGTGTTGGAGTGGTGTGTGTTTTGTTCTTTGTCTATATTCTAGATCTAGAAAGCCAGTTCATATTTTCCTAAACTGCTTGACTCAAACACAGTAAGCTAACATCAGTAACAGGTACCATCCTCTCTGTTGACTAATGCTGTGGAGATATAATCCTTTGATAGTAAAAAAGTAGTGTTAGGAACTTAGAAGATGATGCAAATAACATACTCCGACTGCAGTTATTTTCAACTGAATTAGAAACCTTCTTTACATAGGGAACAGACAAGGTGTCATGAATAATTCACTCTTTATTCTATTTTATTTTTGTAAAATTTAGCTTGTATTGTACATTAAAACCCCAGCTAGGGAATGACATTGCAAATTAGTCCATGCTATATATACACTTTAGTCTGTGGCAGTAATCTGTGCTACATACAGTACTTGTACCCTAAAAATAAATACTAAATATATGCTAATCAAACCACGCAGTAGAGGATTTCTAAACTCCGCTGTTGAAGTGTGTACTGATCCTCTTTATGTCATGTAGGAATATCGTCAATGCAGTATTTCCAGTCAGGACATTGAGCTTCACTACCAGCAGAACCCCTCAGGCATCATGAGCTTCAGCACAAGGAACTTTACCTACGAACTGGATTTCTCAAGTAAGTGGCAAATGTGGACATCCACAATGTTTATCAATTAAAAACCACCCCAGTATCATAATACTACATTTTGGAAGTTACAGTGCATATGTTATTACACCAGATTTCCAAGCTGACATTGTATATATATTTTGGTTTTTTAGCCATGATTCAGAGGAACCTGTCCACTAACACCACCCGAACAGTCCGCCGACTTAACCAGTGACCAACATGATGAGACTTGTTAGAGATTTTCTTGTGATCAGATAAGGAGATTTGAGGAAAGAGGTTTTTGTTTTTGTTTTTTTTAAACCTGCTGACAGTTTCGGCTGTAGCTTCAGCCTTCATCAGAGCTGTCATCACAAGAAAATCTCTAAACTTTGGAATGAAGGACATGACAAATGTAATCAATCTATGATGAGACTTGATCTTCCCAGTTCACCAGGAGAACCCCACACCTCAGTCTGCCTTATCAGGAATTCTTCACACAGATATCCTTGATGTCCTTACTGGACAGTATTGAAATGTCCAGCAAAATATATGTTTTTAATATGCAAAAAGCCTGTACTTTGCACTTTCCTCAAAGTACCTTCCAGTTTGTTGAAATGCACTATCAAATGACTGTTTACCTTTTAATATGATACTGTAATGGTTTGTAACACTGCTTGGGGTTTAGGGCTTTGTTGGGGGTCTTTTTGGAATACTTTAAGGTTAGAGCAAAAGGAAATCAATGGAAAACAGAATTCAACACCTCTTAAATAACTTGTTTACACAATTTAAAAAAAAAAAAACTGCCTATTTTTTGTGAATTTAACCATGAGATTGTTAAACTGAAATGAATCTTAAAATGCCTGTTTAAACTGCCAAGTAATAAATGTACCTAACATTTAACATAAAATGTGAAGGAAGTTTGATGACATGTGCAACTGTAACAGTAAATTAAATGCTAATTTAGTGTAATAAATCTAAATCAGGAGTTGTACTGTGTGTAGTGTTTGTTTTGAAGCATCACACAAATTAATGACCTGTGAGAATATGAGATTGTGTACTTTCTTTATATGTACAGATTTTCACTGAATCACCTCAGAGACCAGCACCTTTACACATAAAACAAGGGCCACACTATACATATGACAGCAGTAGTATACAAAGGATCTTGTAGAAGAATAAGCTTTAGTTTTCCACTTTGGGGTGCTGCCAAGACTTCTAACACTCACGCGAGATATCACTTTTTTTGTGAGAACACAAAAACTGCCATATGTAGTACATAGATCTACTGATGACAAAGATTCAAATCAGACATGTTTTAATTCTTGCCACGAAGACTGGGAAATGAAGAGAACCTTGATTAAAACCGAGTGGTGAATAACACTGCCATGTGTACGGACAGAAAGCTCAGAATTTAGGAGGAATTATTACAAACAAAACCCAATTAAAGACATTACATACACATAAGGTTACACGCAGATACACAATGTGACTGATTGTGTGATTCTCCTCAAAAATGTAAGATTTAGAATGAGTACACAATATAGCTTAGCTATTTAGAAAATCTGACAGATCTATGATGTTACTGTCGGTCAGAGGGGTTGAAAGAAAATGAAACATCGGTGGCGTCTTGAGCCAATCGAAATGCAACCGACATGTACCCTCAGCTACTAGTAAGGATTATTGCACACAACTCATCTAAGGCCTCTTAACCATTATGACATGAACATAGAAATGCCACGGCCCTCATCTTGTTTTCTTTAAATAATTAGATATTTACACTTCATAGCATACCACCAGCACGTCCTCCAACAGCTGAAAAGTGCTGAAATTAAAATATAGTGATATCTCCTTCGTTGTACAAATTCTTCAAAAGAAATGGTATACCGCAGTTTTTAAGCGCGTAAAAAACTTCAGAGAGTAAATTTAGTGCGGAATAAAATGTCATTGGTCACTTGTAACTGTTAGGAATCATCGTTAGGAAAGATGCTTAAAATCAATGTTTAAATATCGTGGTCAACATCAGTAACATGCAACAAAGCAACTTTTGAAGTGATTTTAGAAGCAAGTGTCCACCAGAAAGCAACGTTAAGGGGATGTGTTAATACTTAAGTAACAGTGTGGTGCTATCTGTCTAGTTTTACGCATGTAAGGCACAGTAGCCTAAGCAGTGCACATGATCCTTTTTCACCACTTTAGCATCTCATTAAAAAGGACACTGCTCTATTAGTTACTCCACATATTATATTCTGCTATCATCAGTCACGTCAATCATACTGCATTTACAGAAACTGATACAATGTCATTTGAGCCAAAAGAGGTGAAATGGTTGATTGCCCAAATCATTAAGAAAAACAAAGCAGTGACAGGGGACAAGTTTGATAGTAGAGTCTTTTCCAGGTGAGAGTACCCAGATAAACCTGGTTAAAGAGAAACAGGAAAATCGTTGTCATCGGTCCAATTTGTGTTCTCAAAATGGAGGTTACCATCACTGCAGACAAATGGTTACCATGGTGACAAGCTGCAAAGGGGTTACTTGATTTACCCTTAAGTCGCAAATAAATGTTAGGCTGTAAATAATCAACACCCTTTTGAAGGAGAAAAGAGAGGGCTTCCTGGATGCAGATCAGTGACTGCAGTATTGTCAGCGCTACACGTCAAGCTGCCTCCCACACGGGCTCAGATGATTTGGTGTTTTTGTTTAAGCTGATCTCCTGATCAGTTCAGGCAGTCAGCACATCTTAAAATACTCTAAAAAAAGCAATAAAAGGTGCACAAGCAAGAGCAAGTGAAAAAGCAGCAGAGCAGATGTACACCACAGAAAACACTTGTCTGCCTCAGGTCATTTTCAGGCTAAAGGGAGGATTCTGATGCTCAGGGAGTGAAAGTCACTCAATGCACTCAGTCATGATATGAACACAAGACCTTCCTGAATAAACTGAGTTGGGATTCATCTCAACCCATCACACGTTCACTCTTTTTGTCAAGTACAAAACAGTAGGAAAATATTTTCATACCCAGCATTTAAAGAACACGGAATAGAGGAAGTTCCAACCTTGAGACCTTTTTGTCTTTCTGGTCAAGTATAAATGGAATTTAGTTGCAGACCGATTTGCCGAGGCCGAGTGACCAGCTGAATGTGAGAGTCAAAACTACAACTTAACCCAGGTCAATTAAAAATACAGACAGCAACACCCTTGAAAGGATTTTAAATCTTCACATTCAATCAGTTTCTTGTTCTGTTAGAACTGAAGGCTCTTCTGTCCACAGTCGTTTTGAGAATATATTCAACCTGGCATCTCTTTGCATTTACCCAAATAAGTCTTTGAGATCGCTGTTGACTGATGCACTATGTTTAATCCCACTTTGGTTCATGCTAGGGGCAGCTGCAGGTTGAGAAAAGTTCTGAGGGCTGAAAAAGGGGTTTGCCTGCATCCCAAACCCACTGGGCACCCCTGCCCCTCCCAGGCCTACTGGTGCACCTTGCATCTGAGTGTTCTGGGCTGAACTGAACTGATTGAGCCAAGGGGAGTTGGTTCCAGGTGGAGCTATTGGACCCATTTGGTTGAGGGTGACTTTGGGTTTGCTGGATGTAAAAAGACTGTCCAAAGCTGACATGTCTGGAGCTTTATTGGTCTGGCCGAGTGGTCCTTGATTCTGCGTGAGGGCACCAAAGTTCGGGGTGCTGGTGGTGGTGGCCATGCCACCATAAAGGCTGGGGCCTGTGGGCCTCATGCCTATTCCCATTCCTCCTGTCTGAAAACCCATGGGTGTGTTAAAGCCATTAGACACTGGAGCCCCCATTGAGCCCATCATGGGGCTGGAGGTGGGGAAGGCAGATGTGGTGGAGCCCTGCACAGGAGCTGGCCGTGCTGTATTAGCCAAGGACAGGTTATTTAGAGATGTCATGTTGCTTAGAAGGCTGCTGGTCAGATCTTTAGTCTGCAAAAAAAAGGGGGATAAGAGTTACACAAATGGTGACGTATGCATGAGTATTACTATCGAAAAGACTCCATCTAGCTGTGAGGAAATCATTTTAAAACAAAAACAAAGACTGAAAAAACTTTTAAACTAAAATGGTTATAAAGAAGTGTGTTACCTGTGTAGTGGTGGTGGTGGCTGGTTTGACAGACTGTGGAGCTAACGGTTGCTGATTCCTCAGTTTGGCTGCCTGCTCCTGCTCCTTAGCCAATCGCTGTTTCTCCTCCAAAGTTAGAGACATCTGACAGAAGTGAAATGGAGACAAGATATGAACAAACTGGATTAGCCGCTTCATTAAAAGGGGAGTGTGAATTAGGCGAGGCATTATTTCCTTACCCTATTGGGCTGCACGGGTGCTGCAGAAGATCCATTCTCTTTCCCATTAACCCCTGCACTGCCAAAGATATCATCAATCTAAAAGCAAATAAAAGGATGAAAATGAAGTCAGCACAGACATGAAATATTCTGAGACCTTGAAAAAAAACTACAACACAAAAACAACCTCATCTGTTATCTTCTCACCTGGTTGCCAGAGTTAGGTGGGTTCTTAGTCTCCTCTGTTTGGCTCCCTGGATTAGAGATGTTTAAACTCCTATTACAACAAACAACAAAGAATAAAGTCAAAACAGATCTGGAAAGAGGCTCAAGTACATAAGTCATAGCATAATCATCATCATCTTCCCTGTGTAGCCAGAACCATGGAGATGAGTCAGTGTGAAAAAGGAGGATATTGAACTGGCTGAAGAGAACTGTAATAATCACCTCTGCTGCTCCTGCATGACATGCAGCTGTTCCAACTTTGTTTTGTGTTCAGCCTCCATGCGACTCAGCATATCACGGATAACCATCATGAATGAGTTAAACTGAAAGAACATGAACATAAAGGAAGTCATTCAGAATTCGCATTTCATCACAAAACAATGGGTACATGTTTTATGCAGTCAATACAAAATGTCAATGAACAGAAGAAGCCGAGATGGCTCTGATCATCTGGCATGTGGGGCATATCTGAAACACTGTATCTGTGTAGTACCTGGTTCAGGTTCAGGTTATTGTCTATACTAAGAGAAACAAGGTGGGGCAGGCTTTTGGTAGCCAGATGCTCTTTGGGAATGCCCAGCTTCTTGTGACTGAAGGTGCACTTGTAGATTCCTAGGTGAGGAGCAAATACATAAAAAAAATAAGGCTCTGAGGATGTTCATACTGTTCCGGTCATGGATTATGAAATGTTAATATCCTCTTAAGGAGTGGGAAGTGTTTTGTTTCTTTACCGAGGATGCCCATGAGCACAGCTGGTTCTCTAGAGGGGATCTGCTGCAGGAAGGGCAGGATCTCATCAATAACAAACCATTTGTCTAGATATTCCAAGATCTTCCCCAGACACACCAGAGAGTTCACCCGCACCTATACATGACAAAGATAAATGAAGAGGCAAACGTCTATATAGACTATTAAGAGTATATATGCAGTTCAATGCTGGAAGTGCAAATTCAAACAGGTAGTTGTACAAAGTAATGAAAAAAGCTAAAATATCTTATAAAACATAACTAGAAACAAGTGAAAAAGGAAGTGGAGATTACTAATAGCCCCCCCTGCCACAAAACACTTTGCCCCTCCTGCTCACTGATTCCCTGCCTAGTCAGGGATTAATTAAAATGTTTGTGAAATTTGAAAAGAATCACATGAATAGTCTTGGAAAAATCAGTTGGACAAATTTTCTAAGTTCAAATTTTCAAAAATTTGTAACAAAAAAAAAAAAAAATTCCAAAAACTTAGCACTGCACCTCTTCTAGCAGTAAAGAAAATGTGGGAGAAGAATCTGGTGAATAGTCAACCTCAACAATAGTCACTGAAATCTAAACTATTACAATCAGTGGCCTAAAAGTTTAACAGCTGATATTTTATTTTGTCCTCGTCTTCATTGCGTCAAACCCCTCTGTTGCCAACTCACAATCAAACATGTACATTGTGTCTTTGCATCTTACAGTGCCTATAAGCTGTAAGCTTTCCATTTTGTTTGATGAATTTTATACATAGACATTAATGAAATGATTAACTAACAATTACATGGCCGTTTTTAAATCAATTTACCAAACAAAACACTGTAAATATCAACTGATTTACACCCTGAGAATACAAAATAATTTATTAAAACTCACAGCGAGTGAGGATGTCTGTAGGCAGGCTGATTTGATTCGAGGGATGAGGGAGTTCTTCATGGATGGGTAATCAATGAGGTTGGCAAACGTTGGGATGATGTTCAAACACAACTCCTGGTCAGCCACAGAGAAAAAGTAAAGAAAGATATAATTTTTATGATAGTAAGTAAAACATTCACAACAGTGATCCACATTTTTTAACTAGAAATCGTAAAAAAAGGGCAATGACAACATATTTCTGTAAGGTGAATATTGTTTTAAGATTTAGGGGTTTTTTTTATTATTTTTACCTGGATCTGAACAGAAGGAGCTTCCAGAGCACGATAGACCATAGGCAGCACAGAGTTCTTGATGTCCTCTGCTGGTGTTTTGGTCAGCAGCAGATCCATCTTCTGGAGGAATATCAACAGGATCTGCACAACATATGGACCAAGTTAGAAAGGATCACAAGCTGGAGAATACCATGCTATTTTCTACTTCTGAGTAGGAGGTGAGTGGAAATTAGCCAAGACTGTGATTTTAGTGTCTTTAGTGAATATACTTAGGATTACAGATATTACAACACACACACTAGCTGCTGTAATTATAAAACATACACAGCACAGACCACTCACCATGTTACTAGCCTGAAGAAGCATTGGAAGAAAAATACAGAGAAAGACAAGTCTTGATAAAGTGACAAACAGCACATGCTTTTAGTCAGATTAAACTGAATACAGTATAACCTAACTGCTAAATCTCAAACACAAACCCCAAACATTTAAAGACCTATTTTGGTTATTTTTGTATGAAAGTGAGCACATGTACAGTTGCACACGTCATGCTCTCTCTCTGCTTTGTCTACCTGGATAGGCTCCTGCTGCTTGAAAACAGGCGTGAGGTCAGGCAAAATGAGGCGAACATATTCCTCCTTGGTGCACTCCTCTGCGATCAGGAGGACATTAGGTAGTATAAAAGGAACCATGTCTGGATTGACAAATTCTGAGGTCAAGGCTGGCAAGATTCGATAGACCACCACTCTCTGAGAGAAAGGACATTAAAAAAAATGTGTAAGAGACCATGTACACTTAACTGACATGACTATAAAAATGCCAGAGAGAAATTAGAATGAAATGTAGATAAGAAAATAAACATTTCATAGAAAAAGCATTAACCCCTCCTAAACAAGAACATACAATTATAGGTTCAACTTATAATTTTATCTATTTTCTAATCTTCACGCATTATACCTGACACATGTGATAATTCTTATGCAAAACATACAAGCATTCACCTTGGGTAGTTTAGGCAGAACTTTTGGAAGGCCTTTATAGAACTGTGACTTTTGTAGGTTGTCCCTTTGAAAGAGGGAGTCGAAGTATTGGAGAGTCACTGCTCCCACATCATCAAAAAATGGGATCTGGATTCCACACAAAGGAAAATTAAATCAAAGATCTGTCCTCAACTGTAAGCTAGCAGGCATTAGGACACAAACAAAGTCCTATATATGTTGAATATAATATAAATGCAAACCTTGGTCATCTGGTCAGCATCAGGTCGAACATTGGGTGTGACACTCAGAAGCATTTTAACATGGTCACGCACTTCCTCTGGGATTTTATTGAGCAGAGCTGGACTTATGTTGCTCAGCTACAGATAGGGACATTTTAAAAGATAGAATAAAACAGAGAGAAGGAGAATTAAATCAATGCCTTCATGATAAAAGGTAACACACTGTTGATTTGTCACCCAATAAGTGTTCATTTTTTTGTCTATTCCTTCACTGAGCACATGTCCATCAGGTACCTCCACTCACCTGGTCCAGCTGCCTGCTGAAGCTCTTAAAAATATCATGCTTGTTGACTTGGAAAACAGGCTTGCCTTCATTGAAGACAGCATGCATTACCACACCCAGAGAGTACATGTCAGACGCTGAGTCACAACTGACAGATAGGATGTACTCAGGGGCCAGGTACTCAGGGTTAGGGAGGCAGAGTGGAGGGAGGTTGGGTTCCCATTCTTTACATGTGTACTTAGGCTGTAGAAGGTGAGAGAACATGGGGGTATATTAATGTGTTACTAATCAACAAGCTTTGTGTTGCAAAATAGACTGGGTAGAGCGCACAACAAGCAGTACAGGTCCTGGTCAAAAGTTTAAAGTAACAGCCTCAAAGAAATTTCACTCACATCAGCATCTGAGGGGTTAGTTGAGGAGATACTGAAGTCAAAGCCCATGATCTTCCAGGCTCCACTTTTGTTGAGGATGATGTTTTCTGGACACAAGTTTCCATGAACCATTTTCACTCCATTGTGGAGAAAGGATAAACCTTCCGAGATCTGAGGAGACAAAAAAATTAAATGAAAAGTTACAGGGGTATACTTTATAATATGAAACGTTAAAATTAAACATTATCAAAGATTTAAATGTAGCATAGTATTACATAATGCTTATGTGCAGATGGTTTGTAAAGTTTCAGTTTTGAACAAAGAAAAAAAAAAAGCAGAGAAAAGTTGTGTATGTAGTTATGACCTACTAATGCATACACAAACCTGTATACTTTCTTTTGAAAACTTCATGAAAGCTGACCAATCAGAAAAGACACATGTAACAGTGCATGCACAACTATTTTTTTTTTTTTTTTTAATTAAAACACTTTTTGAGTAGAAGGTCCCAGATGGTAATTATGGGCCTAGGACTGAATATATACTGCTTTATAAAACATGTAAAACTAACCACACACTGACATTAATTCTGTGTAAACTCATCAGTGAACATAAGAATATCTGTCCCTCTTAGCCATTAAGTCTGTCATTTTTGTATCTTAAAACCAGAAAGCAAGAAAACCTGAAAGTTGAACTAGATATGTAAACTGGAGACTGAGAAGGAATAATGGATCTGACTGTTAAAACTGCTGACCAACAGAAAATATGAAGTTTAATTCCTCTGATTTTGTACAGAGCATGTACAGTATATTTACACACGTGGCTATATCTGTGTCTTAAATGTAAGATGAGGTGTTCTTTACTGCCTGTTTCCCATAGAGAAAGATTGACCTGTGGAGCTGCTTTGTTTGCTGCTAATATTAATGAGACCCAACAATCTCCAATAACTGTTCACGTCCTTACCTGTAGCAAGCCATATTTAGTCTCCACATCATATAGTTTGTACTCTTTGATGTCAGTGGGTACAGGGCTGGGCAGGTTATCCCACTGGCCCAGCACATTGGACAGGCTAGCAAACACTGGCTCTGTACAGAATGCCAGGCAATCTCTGAGGATGAAAAAAAAAACCCAGATATACATTAATTTTACTTAGAAAACTGCAAAAATTATTACTTTTTTTTTTTTTTTTTTTACATAGACAATTCATAGCTTCAGTAGAGGCAAAAAATAAGTATTGAGTACTAGGAGCTGCTTTGAATATAGGAGAGACAGACTGTTAGAGAACAAGAGGCACAAGACTGCCTCAACTTTGTTTTGCTCTCTGGGGCCATACATTATTCAGGGACCAGTCTAAAAAGTCTTTTCAACTTGACAGGCTTCTGATCACATATTCACACACAGAGACATTTATTTGATAAACACATTTTTCCGTATGTCAAGCCCCTCTGAGCTGTGACTCATTCAATTTGTCCTTGATATTAGTGTGTGTGCAAAAGAGACTGTGCATATGCATGTTAATTACCGTGACTCTTCAAGAGGGTGCTGCACAGTCAGGAGACGAGGATGACGCAGTCTGGTCAGCTGTTGTACACCTCTTTTGAGGGAATCAATGATTTGGTCCTTATCAAATTTCTGATACTTGTCAATCATCTTCTTATCAAACACAAACACAGCCACTTCCTGGAGGGGAAAAGACAGACACTGAAATTAGCATCATCAGGTCCCCAAACTGACTTTTTACTGGCGTCCACATTTTTTCCATGACTAAACATTACATCTATTCATTAAGAATTCAACTTCTCTGAAGATGAGCTGGCCTTTGTAGCGATTATTTAATAATATAAAAACACACACCTGTTTAGTGGACTTCTTGGTGCCATTGTAGATCCTCCAGCACATACCAGGCCCCCCACTGGCTATGTGTCGTCCCACCTCAAATTCCCGTGTCACTGGGTTGCCCATAACAGCACTAGTGACATCTGCAGTCACCTTAGTGACAGTGCTTTTTAGCTTGTTTAGCATGGACTCCATGTTCAAGCTTGAGAGAGCAGCTGAGATGGGAAAGAGACATAACAGACAACCAAGCAAAGGTAAATGACTCAAATAGTTTTAGTTAAGTATAGCCCACAGTCAGTCCAATGTAGGAGCACAGTAACAGCCCTTAAAATTCACAAAATGTAACAGCTGTAGTCTGAGCTTGTCTAGTCGTGAAAAAGCCTCAAACAAACCATTAGATATGCAGTATAATGAAACTGTCTGTAAATTTGCACATCAAAGTGCCCAGTGTCCTGCCAATGCTGGCTGGACCCTGGGCAGCACAACTACCCCAGCTGTCCCCAGAAAAGTAAGATGACTCAGAGCAAATTTAACCAACCCAATGATGCTTCCCTTTTATCATAATTAAAACAAGCATATTAGGCAACAGGAAACCGAACAAATAAGATAACTTCCTGTATGATATGTAAAACAAAAGTGTAGGGTTTCTAAAAAACTTTTTTTATAAACTAGGGTATTTAAGACTTAAGTGAATTAGTATTTAGCAGGACACAAATATACAGCATGTGCAAGTAAATACTTTCTTTGCAGGATACCTCAAATAAAAGCAGAGAGAACCATAGAAGGATAACTATACATTAATATAATACAGAGTTGTGAGGTGTTCGTGTGTTGTCATTCAAGCTATGTCAAAAAAAAACACAACAGAAGGGCAACAGGTATTACCTGTAGTACCAAATAAGGAACCTATGAGCGCATGGTTGTGCTCATTGGTACTCTCAAAACTACCTGTATAGAACCGAACAGCTAGCACACAGACGTGTTTAGCCGCAAAAATATTTACCACTAGCGTGGTATGTATGATCTGACGTCCGACGTGGGATGAACAAAGTGTAATTTAATCACCAATAGAAAGATGATGTATTTTCCGCTTAAGGACGTGTTTATAATGACTGTCATTACTGGTTGGGGAATACTTTGATGTTAGCTCAGTTAAACGTCATCTTTAGCCCTTAGCACCCCCCAAACTGACACATGAATTTTGCAGTACAGTTTTAACTTGACAACATAAGGTTATCACCCCAAATGTCTTATATACCTATAGCTTTGTAAAATATCACCGCTTCTGCTGTGTTAGACGGTGTCTACTGTGAAACGCTTTTTACACAAACAGATCACGGTAGCTATGAAGCGCTGTTAAAGCTAACTAGCCAACAGTAGACAGAAACGTTACAGTGAGCATTGTCAAAGCCCGTTTGTGTCGGTACACAGCTGTCAGTCCCAAACCCTGTCGTTACTTACCTTGTATAAAAGGGATATCTGCTTATTTTCCTATTTTTAACAGACTCTCTGCAGTATGACTGTTAGTAATGGCTGTACGACACAGCCCCCATGTCTTCCAGTTGCATACGAAATGAGTTAACCTAGCTTAGCACGCTAGCGACGCACAGCCCCACTTCCGGGTTTGCGTATGTATCAGGTGCTTCATCGGGTACAATCATCAGTGGGAAAAATGCAAACTACATTTAATATAATTCGCGGAAAAGTACACTTTAAATAACTACATCGTACTTCACAAATGTAATGACAGATATGCTGTCATCTCAAGACAAAGGGTAAACTGTAACAGATAAAATACTTTTGGAAAAACATTAAATAGTATTAGGCATCCTCTATTAAGATTAAGTTCCTTTATTGTCAGAATACAGTACGTTTTACCACAGTGAAATTCAACTTCTGCTTTTAACCCATCTATAGAACATGCAGGCTCTATCTCTTCATTTCCGATGTAATTTTAACATTGTAAAGATGTTTCTCACACTAAAATAAAATACAATATTTAATGCTCTCACAATTATTAAATCTATTCAGTTCAGACAATTGTTCAGGCAGTTTTCTTACATGTATACAACAATGATCAGTAAGGAAAGGAAACTTTAAGGGACATACAGGCCCATAAAATCATTAAATCAATAAAAGTTAACTCATTACATAAAACCCTTAAAATAAAATTTAATAAATCCTCTAA
>JAPTGW010000005.1:17707772-17718554 GCA_029814545.1 Apogonichthyoides opercularis
CCCGTGACTGCAGTCTTGCTAATAATGCAACTCTTTAAAATAGAGCAACTTTGTTGTGAAATCCCCATATATCACTCCACAATTTCCCTGAAGCCATCTTATCTCATCCTCCAGTAGCGTGCAATTAAACAAGAAAGGTCACCTTAATTGCTGAGAATTATGGGAAATTCCATTTGATAATTCATCACCATCAGCAAGTTATGAGCTATGTGGGTAAAAATGAACACTAATGATGATGCAAATGCAAATGCAGAAAGCCATGCAATGTTCTTTCACTCACATGTTACTAGCATATTTACTTTAAAACATTCTCGCTAATTAATCCGGCATACTAATGAACTGTAATTAAACATACATTTTCTTCAACCTGTGAAAATCAGTGTGCAATATGTTCTTTTTCTTTGAAAAACACAAGCAAGTTGGTCCAGATAAGCCTCATCCTGCAAGAATGTGTGTGGTATGAGCAATGAAAGCAGAAGCTAATGTGTCTGTGACCCCAAGTGTTTTCAAAGGAATGAGGTTCAGGAGTGGTATCCAGTCAGTGCATCACCTCTGCGTCAGAGACCTTTTAATATGGAGGAAGCCCCAGGCACAAACATAGCAAGACCAAAACACACAGAACACCTTTGACCTCTGCCCTCTGCCACAGAAAACACTTTTTCTTCACTGCGGCTATAGTTCTGGTTACAGAGGAAAATCAATGTGGGAGCATGTTGAATTAGAGCTGGAGCTGTTTTCTGTACCATAGTATCTGCTGAGTTTCAAAGGGTGGAAACAGAGAAGCAGCTCATCACTGTGACTGCAGAGGGTTTTATAGTCCCCTGCAGAGACTTCAAAACACATGCTGGTTTTAATCTATGGTGTATCATGGCATGGTGGTAGACTAATTAACCTCTGTACTGTAAAGATCACATATTCATTTCCAACTCTACATCTTACTATGCTGATCGACCCTAAATTTGGAATACTGGTCAAGAACAAAATGCCTTCTCACCTCTTCCCACTCAGCAGTGAAGGAGGGTGTTCTTTCCAGTCGACCCCCTGGGGTGCTTCCCTCTCCTGGGCTGGGACTTCCAGGTCCCTGGCCACGAGATCCAGATCCCCAACTGTGCTCCTCCTGGGATGGGATGAAAACCAACCATTTTGCAATGTCATTACAATAATCATTCATTTATGCAATGCAGACATTTAACCTAAAAACACATATATGTTACATAAATAACTTGTCTGATAGTTGCCAATTTTCTGCCAGTTTCATCTATAATGAAGAGTTCTTCATCAAACGGACTACAAATTTTGCTTATGATTTATTTAATATGCATTAAAGAAATCTCATAAAATGTAGTTCACAGCAAGGAGTGCTATGGCCCAGATAAGTGAGTTGACTAAGTGCACTGGCTTATTTTCTGTTTTTGAAGTCACACCTAATGATACAGAAACATACTATCTACCTCCACCACCACTTCATCATTATTCATACAATAACATTTACAAAGCATTTTACTTTGGATGCTAACTGAGATCTTAATGATGGCTTAATCTTCAAGAGATTCTCATTATTATGTGTGGTCATTTGAGTATTATGGGATGTTGCATTTTTTTGGTTTTGTTTATTGTGCATGTTACATGAGTCAGAAGAGATGGACAATGAGGGAAAAAAAGCTGAAATAAAAATTTAACTGGCCATTTGTGACTCAAATGTTGGGCTTATAGTTCACATCTTTGTCTACATATAATGTACTGTACGTAATGGCTATGACTTAAAGACCAATACAACAGAAGATAATGTGAAGTTGAATGTAATGTCAAGATTTGAGTAACACCATACCTGTATAGGAGACACAGCAACTAGGTTGGAGTCTGATTTGGACAAAGACTTGGACAGCTGCAGGTCCAACACACTGCGGGGCATGGACCTCATTCTCCCCAGGGTGCAAGCCCTCTCTTCGTAGCCAGTCCCTGATGAACTGTCCTTTCCTGTGCTTCCTGTCAGTAACTCTGTGGCCTCCCCGTTTTGACCACTGGAGCTGGCAGAGGAGTAGGAGGGCGGGCGGTCAAGTGTAGCCCAACCACGAGGTGGTGGATCAACCTGCGCACAGTTCCTGGGTCGGGCCTGGTCCTGATTAACCCGTGTGTGGAAGATAGTTCTATACACCACCTGTGGCTTTTGGGGGTCGTTGGTGGTCCTCTGTGCTGATGAGTCTCTCTCTGTCCTGGAGAAGATCTGTGTGGGTCCACCTCCAATCACAATGCTGAACTCGGGGGTCTGCAGCAGGGTGCTTTGGACTTCTGTAGAGGCATATTTGCGGGCTTTGTGGCTGTACAGATGGTAAGGCGTATCAGGGGTTTCACAGGCCGGAGATGATCCATGTAGGAGGCCTGCAAACTCCTCAGGGATGTGGCTCTTCCTGCGATCTTCCAGCAAAGTACTGGATGTGGAGGATGCGCAAGGAGGAGGAGGCGGATCTCGCTGGTACGACCCCTCGTCTGCAAAAAGAACACAAAAAAAAACTATTAGCATCCTGTCAAACAGATAAGAAATACACATATTCATTGCATTTGCATAGAATTTTCCTGTCAAACAATGATACATGCTAATGAATTTACTCAACAAGAAAACAAGTTTGAGATTAGAAAAATTACATTCCCTCCACAAACGCATGATATGTTTCAAAAGTGTGGAGCAAATGCTAAGTAAACAACAAAACATAGAGAGACATGAAATGGGGCTGAAAAACAAATATGGCAAAACAACTAAAGCTGCAAATGGGGAGATAAGAAAAAGGCAATGCATCTTCTGCTTCCCTGTAGAAAACCTGTTTGTTTCTCCAAGGAGAAAACAAAAGAACTCCTGACATGGATTTTACACTTCTGCTCCTTCACTGTCTGGGTTGAAATCATGTGTCTGAACTTGTGCATGTGTGCATAAACTCATCAGGTCAGACGCTCTTACATCACTGAAGGGGATTGTTTGAGGGGAAGCTTTTGGAGGCCCACTCACTGTCTGCGTGCAGTGGGATGAAAACAAAGATGCTGAAAGCTTCTTTTGATTCTATAAATGATAGTGTCATTGTTGGCGCACTTCTGTATGTGTCTGTGTATGTGGGTCTCTATTAAACCATGTGTCTTTGGTAACTGTCAGTTTGCATTTGCTCATGTTCACATCTGCAAACAAGCTGCACCTGAGGTCACAACAATCATCTGGGACTTTAAAAAGATGCAGCTCCTTCGGATACAAGGAGCTAAATAAGGTGTGTTATTTGTTTGTGTGATTACTTAACACACTTCTAATGTTACAACGCCAGGCATTATCTCAAAGCAAAACAATGGAGCAATGGAGTAACTTGTGTGTGTGTCTGGGGGCAGCCATGGCCTAGATGACGGGAGAGTCATCTGGCGAGTCAGCTTGTGACCAAAGGGTTGCTGGTTCGATTCCCTGAACTAGCAGAGAGTTTTTGGCTGATGTGCCCTTGAACAAGGCATTTAAGCTCTCCAGGTGCCTGATATGGTGAGCCCATTGCCCCTAGCATGCAGTTTGTGTGATGCATGATCTAGTGATGGGTTAAAGTCAGAAGGCAAATTTTGGTGTGTGGTGCATGTTTACATGTGTGAACCCCTACTGATAAAATAAAGATTCTATTCTATTCTAAACCCTGACCTTATGGACACTGGATGACCTGTAGAAAGGCAAATGCAGAGTAATTTCAGGCAGGTAGATACTAAAGATGACAACTTTGTAAATACTCTCACATCTCTTATAATGTATCAGTGGTGTGTTAGCATCCTGAAGATTGCAACTAACATCTGTCAATAGAGAAAACCATGCACCCTTTATTATAATTTTATTACAATTATAATACATTGTATGTACATTGCGTTGAATTGACTCTTTTTATTTGTTTGCACCATTTCATGTAAGGTACATAAATAAATATGTCAGAAAGTATTCTCACTGGCTTGTATTTCACAGCTTTAGTACCTGCACAGATTTAATTTGTATAAATGAATGTAAACCAAGAGGGAATGCATTCATACATTTGTAAAACACTTCACCATCTTCTGTTGTTGATACTCTGATGTAAAGTATTCATAGTTAATGTGCAGGGAAAACCACTGCAGTGCTTTTTTAATGCCATGTTTGGTAATTCATCTGCAGGTAAAAATGTACATAAATGTGACAAATCCCTAATGTACCCAACACACACACATAGTACTGCTACGTGCTGCAAAAGGCTGCTGCTGTACCTGGATTCATCTGATCATTAAACTATAATTCTAACTAAAACGTCTGCCTTGTCAACTTGCATACTATTAATAACAGAAAGGAAATCTGTGTGTGAGTATGTGAAGCGAGCATAGATCTCTCCCCTTTTGTTCACTCTCTGTTTCCTGTCACTGTGTATTAAGACTGTGTCCCAGACCATGTAAACAATCTCAGCACTGATAAGTATCATGTGCACACAGGCACACAGTCTATCTGCAATCTCACAATCACAAAGCCACTCCAACAAATACAAACAGTGCAAGTCCACACTCATATCAATGGGAGCTCCACTGCCTTGTAATCAAAACTGTCACTTGAATAATTGCATGCACCCCCTCTGCCCCTCACACACAAAAAACACATACACACTGAATTTACAATGTTGTCATTTGACCACATAATCCTGCCGCCAGCCACCTTCATACCAAACATACAAACACTCACACTGAGTGTGCTGTCAGCCAGTTTTAGCTAGCGCTTTCTGACTGTTCTCGGCACATCCAGCCACATTTCCATATGCAGCTATTACATAATGTAAGCTGACAACAAACAGTAAAGCCAAGCAACACGACACAGAAGAGACGTGCATAAGGAAATGTAAGTCTGAGGCTTCACTTGGCTTCTTTTCCAACCAAGAATAGTGACTAAGTGGATATGTTCATGGAGATTAAGGGAGAAAATGCTCATTCTTTTCTTATGGTGGAGGAGTAAAAATCTGGAGAGTGGGGCAATACTAACTTGTCTGTGTGAGCCACATCAATGTGTTTAGCATGTTACTTTTATAACCTTCACTATAGCATGTTGTTGTTTGCTGTGTTTAAAAGCACAAAATGAACCCAATAAAAACCTTCAGGTAATGAACGGTGACAACATGACTCCTCCTCAAATATTACATGGACTAACATTGTCATTATTTCCTACACAGGCTCAAAGCTCTTTAGTTATGACTAATCCTCAGCATTTCACAGGATAAACTGAAATAGGTGGCTGAAAAGATCAACATAACACATTTAGTTAATTATTTATTAATTTCTCTGGTTGGTTGCATTTGCTCCTCCACTGCTGCACTTTCACCTTATCAGACAGATAAATGTTTCAACAGAGGTCACTGGTCTTTAACATTACTGTTTGTGAGTGGATACTAATAATTATCATGAAAACAAGAATATGAGTGTGCGGATTCCTCTGTATGTCATGTAAACGTCATATCACACATATGATCAAAATTAGGATACGCCTCATAAGTGTGCATGTAAATACAGTCTTAGACATAAGTATGCAAACTCTGACTGGACCCTGAAGACATCATGAAGTCACTACATTACTTTTCTCTTAATGCTTCTCCTTTTATTTCAATTTGTTGGTAAGAGGTGAGCTTTTATCCTCTGGGTTGCTATGGCAACAAGAAGTCCAGTGCCAGCATCTCTCCCGGGTTTTGGTGGTTGAGTGTCTCTGGCCTCCAGTAGAGATAGGGAACAGTATGACTGACAACAAAGCAATCAAATCAGCAGGTCTGTGTTAACGAGACAGTAAAAAAGACTGACAGCAAGACTACAGAGAAGGAAAGACAAGATGGAAAACTACACCATGTTTTGAAAATTTTCTTGTAAAAACCATAAAATAGACTCTTACAATAATACTCCTTCTCCATCCTCATTGGTAATATATTTACTGCTGCCAGTATTTTCTCTTTTCCTCTTTGTTTTTTGTATTCAGAATGTTTCTGGGTACAGTTTGTATGTCCAACCTTTTAATAACCAGTATGTATGGGTGCAACAATTGTAAAAACAAACTATACAGAGCTTCCACCTCATCACCGCTAACAGACCTGTTCACAACACACACAACTTTGTGCTTTGCAAAGATGTGAAAGTGTCTGCTTTTTAGAACATAACCACTAAGACAGAATCAGGAAATAATGTTCATTTTTAAATTCCACTGCTTTTTTCCTAGTATGACACTCGCTCTCTCCATTCAATCCATTGCTCACTTGACTACTGCTCACTCTCTCCCTCTTTCACTGAGTGGAGAGGCTGAGTTTAAGTAGTTCTACTACAAACACAAGCAGAGAAATATACCATAATTTACTTTTATAATACTTAAGTAATACAGGTGGAAGCTTGAACAAAATATAATGAAAACACATAAGCAATGCCACATTGAGTTGAGTTGATGAAAATACTGACAAATTGAAATTTGTAACAGGTAAATTATAGAACAGGTAACACTGCAGAAGCATCTGGCTCAGCTCAGGCAGGATTCTTGTTTCTTTCCTTTTTCCCTCAGCAAACAATCAATAGTCTCTCTCAGTGTGTTGTTTTAACCTTCATTATTTATCCATTCACAGCCCAGAAACTGCTTTACAGCTCTGCCTCAGTGACTGTCCCCTGAGTGTGTGTTACTGTCAGTGAAAGTGTGAGTGTTTCTTACCTGAGCACCAAGGATGAATCAGATATAACTAAGCAACAACCATACTGTGCCTATTCTCATACTGTATATAACGCACCAGCCTACTCTTGCTATATTACAGGGAACTGTTTAAATCTTTGAGAGGAACAGTAGCTACATCATGATGCATACCTGCATTTTCTTGCGAAACAAGTATGCAAACACACAGACAAACACACAAGTCAAGGCATGTAGCGGCTCAGCTCAGAGGCTGATTGGTATTTGTATTATTTGTGTTATTCCCATGACAAACAGACATGCTAATGTATGTTTGCTTGTGAAACTATTAAATGTGTATAAATATAACTTAAAAGTGTATGTGATGTGCTTAATGGTTGTGTTTCACATCAAAAACTCTATAACTCAATGAGTCACTATAAAGTCAGGTAGTGTTTGTCAGTTTATCTTATTGATTGGTGAAAGGGGCAGTGATATGTGGAGTCATCACTTCCTTGATCTAAGGGAAAAAAACTGTCAAATACACCCACCTCCAATATGAGTGGAGGACAGAGAAGAACAGAGGGGGTGGAAGAGAAACAGATGTGAAATGGGGCTCATATTCAGTGCACCTATACAGTATATTTAAGAAAGAAAATTGAAATTCATCACTGTTGGATGGGGAGTTATGGTGGCCCAGTGGTCCAAGATGCATACTATAGCTGTGTCCCAGTTCCAGTACTGTGTAGTCATTTTAAGTGTGTTTTGAGCTTGTAATACATTCAGATACGAAATATGCTCTATTTTAAAGTGTGTCATTAATGAATAAAATTATCTCACAAAGGAACTGGAGGAGCTACTGTACTCCTGGCACCAAAAATAATACAATAAATTGCAAATGATAGTGATACAACTGTAGATGCTATCCAAAAACAGCACAAAATACTGAAAATCAGTATTTTCTGTTATACAGTAGAGGGATGCAGAGGTCATGGTGGCGGCAGAAAAACAAAATAAGTAGTTTTTCTCTGCTCTGAAGAAGGAAAACTGATGAAGAGAGAAGATTTTTTTGTATATATATATAAAGCAAAGTAACAAAACATAAAAATGTAGTTTCACCCTCTTTTCTTCTAAAGCAATGTGCTTGGCTGTTGACTAAAAAGCATGGAGACTGGTTTCATGTCCAGTTTCAACAGAGAAAGTGAAGGAGAGAAAGGGGAGGAGAAAAAAGCAAATGAACCATAGAGAGGAGGTAGAAGGTGGTGATGGTGAATGAGAAAGAGACAGAGGCAGTGGGCAGGAGAGCAAGAGGGAAAAAACACAGTGATAGGTAAAGTGAAGGAGGCAATCTGACTGAGTGGAAAATAGAGTTTAAGTGGAAAGGCAAATGAGTTATGGAGAGGCACACTGTAGCAATACGGCAAGACTGAAAAGCCAAAGACGGGCTGACAAATGGCAGTGACGCTGACAGAGAAAGTGAGGGGGCGGGAAAGGAGTTTATAATAGTGAATGACATTCAGAAAGAAAGACAGAGAGGTGAACGAGAGAGTGGCTGAAGAAATAAGGCAGTGACAGAATGAAGGATTGAATGGCAGAGATGGAGAAGGAAGGAAAGGGAGGGAGGTGGAGGTTATAACCAGAGCAGAGTATAAGGCTGGATCTGTCATAGCAAAAACATTCAATCCACAGAGCACAGCAGATTACTAAAACATCTGGATTTGAACAACAAATGCAGAAAGAGTCATAAAATAATAAATAAAAAAAAGGTAATAGCCAACTACAGCATTAACTTACATTCAATACATGGTACTTCTTATGGTACAGTATGAATGCCTGAAATCAGTCAGAGTGTGTGTTTGCAGACAGGCGCACAAACGCTATAAATACTACACACACTATCTCTCATACACTGGGTTGGGTTTCTCTATGTGTCTGCGTGGTACCACAAGCGGCTGGGAGATGATCCAAACATCTGATAGCACCGTGCTCAGTGCTCCATCTCTTGTGGTGCTGCACTGACTGTTATTAAAAACTACAGAGTAATATCTGGGCTGTCAGTCATCCCTGAGATTAAAGACTGAGCCTTATTTCCTAAGTGCCACAGGCCTCGATAAATCATTATCAGCCCCAGAGCCTCAGGCGCTAAGCTAATGGTAAGGTAGTGCTAGTCTACGCTAACAAACCTGCCTCGAGATGATGCGTAGGACTCGTAGCTCGTTTGGTTAGACTGATGGTGACAGGAAATGTTACGAAGTTTGGATCAATGATCTGGATGTGTTGAGGCAACAGGAAATTTATTCATTTACAAGAGTGCTGCAAAAACACTCTCTTCAATTGTTGTTGTAAATGTCACAATCATGAGTTACCCATTCAAAACTATTCCTAAAAAGGAATAAACACTTCCGTTTACAGGAGTTTTGCTGATCAGTACCAGTAAATCCTGAAAAGAGATGAATAAATGGAATGACTGGTTTCCAAAGTCGATGAAAATGTAGAAATCAGATGTAGGTAGAGATCTGGTAATACCATTCCACCACAAAAGATGTCCCTTAGTAGGTCTGTTTTGTATTTGGGGGGTATATGACACAACCTTTGACAACATGATAACAGCTGCCAAATACCGTGCTATTTTTTTGTTTTATCTTTTAGTATACAAAAAACCCCTACGCTGAAATATCAGTCTTTTTTACTGCAAGTCAAGCTTGTATGTATCTGCACCAGAAACTAAGAATGTTAGTTTAATTATATTGAGTCTAAGTGCTGATTCCAGTTCTAAGTCCAGTGACATAATAATAGCTTTGTGACTGAAAGGTGTTTAATATGTTAATTATATATTATAAATAAGATGTAGCTTATGCAGTTGTAGTTGTTTGTTTTTTGTGGGTGGGGTGGATAAAGTAATTCATCATTTCGCACTAATATCCAGCAGCTTTTAAGTGTGCCAATGTTGCACCTACCGATCTAAGAGTGAGAAACACTTACCTGAATCTGGGTCTTCTTCTCTCATCAATTCAACACTGAATCTAAAATTCTTCAGCTCATTCATTTTCATCATCTTCTTATATTTGTGACTCATGATGGAAGTTAACCCCCGCTTTCTGACATGACACCTGGGCTAGTGTTATACAAACTGGTGCAAACAGGTCAGCATTAACCCCCCAGTGGGAGGCAGAGTGATAGGTCTCCCCACTTAGAGCATTACTTTTTGTCTGATAACCTGTATCTAAACCAAGCCTTAAGGCACCAAGGGGCCAGTCTGCAGATATTGAATTCACACTTTCATTCCTAATTCCATTACACAGATGATATTCCCACACCAACTGGTTTGTCTCCCGCAGTCATCCATTTCACAAGTCTCTTGAAGTGGGGAGTGATGGCAGTCTCTCACCAGCAACACTGAAACTCTGTCAGTGTGTTGGGTGTGTGTGACAGAAACAGAGACAAGAAGGAACTGTTAGATGTGATATGAGGTTAGTACTGATCAGCTGTGTGTATGGAATCTGTGAGTAGATGCAGGGGCAGTACTGAGTAGAAATTTAGATTTTATAGAAAAACAGCATGACAGTAGAGCTGCAAAGATTCACCGATTTGGAGTCAGAAAAAAGAATGTGGAAATGCTCGAAAGGACAAAAGAAAAAAGACATGTTGAATTCAGGTGTGATGTGACAGCCCCAGACGCTTCCTGTTTAGGCTGCGTTGTGTGGGTGTTGTTTTACCTGGAAAAAAGGAAGTCATCACCCAGTGACTCACACCTGAGCTGGCTGTTCCTCAGCTGCTGGATTCAGTCAGCCTCTCTCCCTGATCATCTGCTTATTGGTTTCTTTTGGTTCTTTACCACCACTTCTTTTACTCTTCCATATGCAAACTACACCACTGATCGTACTGATTCACACAGTTTATATCGTTGTATTATGTTGGATTTAGTTCAAATAAACATTAAAGCCCCTATGTGTAGGATGTGATTTGGGGATATATACTCCCATCTATCTTTGGGTTGGTGCACTGCCAGCACTGAGCATCATCCTTTAGTCCGCCCCTTTTCTCGGAGTCGTTCATCTACGGTAGCCGAAAGCGAACACACTAAAGACTGAATCAACAGAGACATGGCATCAACCTCAAGCAGCGGTCCTACA
>JAPTGW010000005.1:18279011-18290347 GCA_029814545.1 Apogonichthyoides opercularis
TTTTTCTCCTGAGAAAATGTTGCTTCACATTCATGCCTACTGGTGTGTGTGAATGGGTGAATGTGAGGCTTTGTAAAGCGCTTTGAGTACCCTGATGGTGTAGAAAGTGCAGTCCATTTACCATTAATTAATTCCCAGTGTGTTATGCACAACAAGTTAAAGAACTGCAAATAAAGAATTACATTGAAATGTCTTAAGCACTTCAAGATGATTATTATTATTATTATTACTGGACAATATTTTTGTTTAACCTTTATTTTCCAAAAGTGCTGAGCATGTTTCTTACCTCCCTCTGATACTGCTCCTGCTGAATTTTAGGTTTCTGATTCCGAACTTCCTCCAGCATGGCGCTAAGTTGGCGCAGCTGCTGGTCCCTCTCAGAGAGTGTAGCAAGTGTCTGCTGCTTCAGCTGCTCAGCTTGAGCCATCCAATCAATACGCTCCAAACTAAAAACACACACAAAACCCCACTCAAATTCACAAACAACCCAAAGGCTTGTTGTCGTATTTGCATTAAAAACAAATAAATGAGATAAAATGACACTATTTTCCTGGATCTTCTCACCGTAGTGTTTCTATTTCATGCTTGCCCACTTCCACAACCCTTTCTAGCTCTGTTATGACTCCCAGCATGTCTTCACTCTTCCTCTTCTCCTCAAACAGCTCCTGGCTGACTTTAATCAGTTCTCCTGCTCCCAACCGAGCCAGCTCTGACTTCTGCTTCTTGATCTCAGAGGTTTGTGTTTGAAGCTGCTCCAACTAATAAGATATGAGAGAAAAAGTAATTGTAATGTTGTAGGTGTCAATAAAAACACCACCAATCACATAACTATTAATAGCTCTGAAAAAGCCCAAGTTGTAGTTATTGTTAAAGCAGTTACTCACCAGTCTTTCCCTGTCATTCTGCAGGGCTTGTAGTGCATTTTTCAGGCCCCACACTTCTCCAGTGGAGCCTCCAGGACTACTTTGAGCTGTGTGACCTCCTGCCTTGCTCATCTCCTCTACCTTAAAGCTCAGTTCTTGGGCCTTAGTGACTGCCTGGTCTCTGCTGTCCTGCAGAGAGGCCATAGCTTTAGTAAATGACTGGTTCTCTGCCGTCAGCTGAGCTGTAACCGCTTTCTCTTCGAGCAGCTTCTGTTCGACAGCCAACAGGTCTCGGGCCAGCTCTGCCACTCGCTCCTGAGCGCTCTCTGACTCTGTCCGCATCACACCTCCCTCCCATCGCAGCTCAGCGAGTTCTTTGCTCTTACTCTCCTGCTCCTGCCTCTCTCTATGTAGGGTCTCCTCCAAACCTTTCACCTGCTCTCTTGTTGCTTCCAGCTGCTCCCTCAGCTTTTCAACCTCTGCTCCGGGAGCATCTACCACCTGTGAAGACACCCTGCTGTCATCAGCCTGACTAAGAGTCTCTCTTTCCAATTTGCCTTCCATTTCAGCCTCTCTGGCTTTGCTAAGGCTCATCAGCTGACTTTCCATTTCTTCGTGTTCCCTTTCCAGAGACACAATCCGTTCTCGCTGGGCTGCCAAAAGCTGTTTGTGCTGGGAGTCCTTCATGCTGAGCACTTGGTTAAGTTCATCACGGTAGCCATGAAGCTGAGCAGATAGCTTGGCCTTTTCAGCATACAGATCATCTCTCTGGACCAGCAGAGAACGCAGCTCTTCCTTCAGACTGTTGTTCTCTCCTGCAGCCTCTTGGATTAGGCCGTCTTTCTCCATCATTACCTGGGACACAAGATTAGTAAACATGTAAATACCGAAACAGGCCTTAAAACATCTGCAATATAATCTTTTGTTTTATTGTACATTACCTGCAGGTGTTTCTCCTCCAGCTGTTTGTACATGTTGAGGACTCTGTCTCTGTCATCCTGCAAAGATCCCATGGCCTTCATGAAAGAGTCCAGTCTAGCTTTTCTGTTGTTGCTCTCTTCCTCTCCCTTTCGTAACTTTTCTTCCAGATCGCGCAATTCTCCTCTTTTTTGCTCCAACTCCTTTTCTGCCTCCTGCGCCCTGCTGTCAGCCTCTCTTTTCGCATCCTCTGCAGCCTGGAACACAAAACACATACGACAGATACAAATTATGCTTTTTGCAATCTTTTATTATACATGAGGTTGTGGAAGACAGTATGTAGCAAAGATGAAGAAATACCTGAGCAACAGCTTGCTCCTTCTCTCCCAACATTTCTACTTCTCTCCTTTCCTTCTCATTTAACTCTGTCTGCAGGTTTTCTGTCAAAGCTTTGGAGGAGTGCAGGTCTGTCTCTAGCTGCTCCACATTTAGACAAAGCCGCCTCTCCTCCGATTCTCTCTCCCTCAGCTCAATCCTGGCCTGATCAACTTCAGTCTGTAACTGACCCACAGCCTCGTCTAGAGCCCGAGCCCTCTGATGCAGACTCTCCACCTCATTTTTAAGGGTATGAGCTTCATTTTGTGCAGACATCATCTCAGCTGTAGTTTGCTTGAGCTTGTTCCTCTCCTCCTCAAGAGCAGCTTGACTCTCACTAAATTTATTCTCCACTTCTTCCAATCTCAGCTGCCATTCTTTGTCCGCTTTCTCCAGTCTGAAACAACAAACATTTCCACATAACATTACATATTTGGAGTGTTGTATTACAAATTTAAGTCTAAGGAGAAGAAAAGAAAGTTACCTATTTAGTGAGAGCTGAAGGGCCTCTTTCATGCCAGATTCTTTCTGAAGCTGTTCTGCAAGGTCTTTGGCCCGGGTTTCAGCCTCCCGAACTTCAGCCTCCTTACCTGGCAGGGCACCATTAAATCGACTCTCCCACTGTCGGGCCTCATCTAAAACTCTGTCTCGATCATCTTGCAGTGAGGACATACAGCGTGAGAAGGCAGCTAACCTTGCCAGAGACTCATCCAGACGAGCTTGCATCTCTTGTGCCCGTCTCTCAGCTCCTTCCACCATTTCTCTGGCCTCCAGCGTGGCTTCCTCTTCCTTTTCTCTTTCTCTATAAGCTTCTTCCAGTCTCAGTTCCATCTCCTTAAGCTCAGCTCCAAGCCTGAATCTCACAGAGTCCAGGGTTTGCTCTGCTTCAGCTTTTATCAAAGCCTCTCTCTCTTGAATTTTCTCTTCTAATGTTGTTTTGTCAGCTAAAGCCTGTCTCAACTGTTTCTCTGTTGTGTCCGTTTGGGTTTTCCAGCTTGCCAGCTCATCTTCAGTCTTTTTCAGGTCAGCTAAGGTTTTGGAAATCTCCATTTGAGACTGTTCTTGCTTCTTGTGCAGCTCATCATGGCTAAGCTGCAGTGCTTTCGCTTCTCTACCCAACTCACTAATCCTCTCCTGGTACTGAATGCAGTCCTTCTGCATCTGACGAACCTCCAGTTGCTTTTCCCTCAACAGTTCTTCTAACTGACGTGCTCGGCTCTGGCTGCCTTCTTTCACCCTCTGAGCAGACCGAAGCTTTTGTTCCAGCTCTCTTTGCTTTCCAGACTCAGCTTCAGCTTCAGCTCTTTCTCTCTGGGCCTGTCTCATGTCCTCCTCCAGCCTGGCAGCCCGGTCCCTCTCACTCTGAGCTTCAGCTTCTAGCTCAGCTCGCTCCCTCTCCAACCTCTCCACCACGCGCTGAAGTTCCGCAAGGTGCTCACGGTTGTCCACTCCTTCTTGCTGATAACTGGCAATACTCCCATTGAGTTGTGCCAACTGATTCATCAAACGTTCTTCTAGATTATCTTTCTCATTTTCAAGGCTTTTTAGGAGGTCTTTAAACTGGGTTTCCCTTTTTTCACCCTCTTCAATCAGGCTCTTTTCTCTCTCTTTGGCCTCTTCAAGGCATTTCTCTAGAGGGGTCAGTAGGGTCACCTTTTCATTACTCACTTGGAGATCTTGCTCAAGAGAGTACAGTTCACTCTTGAGCTCAATCTCCCGTTGCTGCCACAGCTCTCTTTCTGCATTAACTGCTACTTCAATCTCCTTCATTTTATTCTCACTGTCAGTCACTGCTGTTTTTTTCTCAGTAAGTTGCAAGTCTGTTTCTAGTGCAGTTTCTTGCTCATCTGGAGTCTCCGCTTGATTTAAGTGTTTTTCTTCATTTTCATATTCACTCTCATTAGGCTCACTTTTCGTCATGATTACTGCTGATTGCTGGGCAGTAACAACCTCCTCTATAACAGCTGAAGAGGTAAGTGGAGTGGCCTGAATTACATTGATTTCCTCCTCTTTCTGGGAAAGTTGTTGCTGTAACTCTTTAACCTGATGACCTAAAGAGTCTCTTTCCTCTGCTGTTGTTTCTAACTCATTTTTTAAAGCGCCCAGCTCTTCCTGAAGTCTTTTCAGCTCAGTTCTGAGTTCCCTGTCCTCTCGAGCTGTGACAGTCTTTTCCTGCAACTCTCTGAGTCTTTCATTCTCCTCCTCTAACTCTAATATTTTTTGCTGCTTTGTTTTGGCAAACTTTCTCATTTTGTCTTTCACTGAATCCACTTCTTTTTGTGCTTCTTCTGCCTGCTGTTCAGCTTCCTGCCTGGCAACTTCATGTGACCTCACTTTGGCTGCGAGCTCTTGTCTCTCCTGCCTGGCAGCTTCCAGAACACGTCTCACACGTTCTGCCTCATCACTTACATTTTCATATGACTTGAGCAGAGTTTCATATTCATCCTTCATGCCTTGTACCTTTTCCTCCCATTCTCTACAAGCCTTGGCAGCCTCCTCTTTTGCCAGCTCAGCTTCTCTTTTACAACCATCTTTTTCATTGAGTATGCCTTCCATTGCCAGCTTGAGGCTCTCACAAGATGACACCAGACTTTGGTTCTCTAGTAATGTTCGATCAACCTCATCAATCAGTCTAACTCTTTCAGTACATAGCTTCTCCAGCTCTTCTTCTGTTGTTTCCATTTTCTTCTGCAGCTCAGCTATGAGCTGCTCATTTGATGCTAGCTGCTCCTTTTGAGTTTTGTTGTCTTTGAGGGCCTCTTTACGAGAGATAAGAGCAGCCTGAAGCTTCCGCTGAAGCTGCTGGATCTTTGTCTCACTATCTTTTTCTTCCTCTTGCTTCTGTGGATGTTCAACCTCTAACCTTTGAGTTTTCTCTTGCTCTGCCTTCAGTTCTTCCTGTAATGAAATTATTAATTCATCTTTCTGAGAGACAATATCCTGCATGGAATGTATGAGGGAGTTCTGTTCAGTAAGTTGGTGACTGAGCTCCATTATTTCATGATTTTTATTGTCCAGAAATTGCTTAAATTCCTCAGCTTCAGCTTGGAGAGCAGCAATGGAGGATGAAGAATCAGCAGAAGCTGCACTGACTGCAGCTTCCATCTCAGCTTTCAGCTTTTCAGCACAAGACTCAGCTTCCTGATACTTGTCTCTAAGATCATTCACTTCCTCTGAAAGTGCCTCAATCTGCCTTTCTTTTTCTCTTAATTCTTGCAGCCCTTTGCCCAATTCAACTAATTCAGTCTCCTTCAGTGACAGGCTGTTGTGGGTTTCCTGCAACTGCTTCTCCAACTCCGTGTTAGCCATCTGTAGGGTCTGGATTTGTTCTCTTAGGGCTTTCAAAGTTTCCTCCATTTGTGAAGAGAGACCTTCAGCCTGTTCTGAAGGATGTTGAATCTGATGACTGGATGCCAGCTGTGATGTATCAGTTTCAGAAGAGGCAAAATCTACCCAGTCCTCCTGAGCCCATTCATTTGCTACAGGTTTCTCCACATTTTTAGCCACATCCTCTCCCTCCTGGTGGGGCAGGTCTTCTCTCTTACTGCTCCCCTCTAATTCTCTCAATTTAGTAAGAAGGACTTCTCGTTCATTACTCTGCACTTCACATCGCTGCATGAGTTCGGAGTATTCTTCTTTCTGCTGCTTCAGTTGCTCACGGTGGTGTCTTTCTTTGTCTTTTGCTTTGCGGATGGTTTCTTTGCGAGATTCTTGGGCCTCCAGGACTTTCCTCCGCAGTGTCTCACACTCTGCTTCAAGGGAGGTTACTTGAGACTGTAACTCACTCAAGACAGAAGAAGTGTCAGTCTGCTGATAATTTTCAGCTTCTTCATTTAATTTTCTATTTAGAGCAAGTGTCTCTGCAAGAACTTGATCCTGCTGGCTAATTTTCTGCTCAAGAGTTTCAACAGCTTCTTCTTTGGATCGCAAAGCCCGCTCAACTTCAGTAAGTTTAGCCTCCAATTCATGCATTTCCTGGCTATGAGGTTTTTCAGTTTCTTCTGGTACTGTGATATCTTGTTCTTTTGTTTTCTTTGCCTTTTCAAAATCAGCAACTTTCTTCATGAGCTCTTTGCGCTGCACAAGTGCCACCTGCAACTTCTTTTTTGTGTTTGTCAGTTGAGTTTCCAATTCAATTTTCTCCCTCTGTAATAGATCAAGTTTTTCATCTATTTGAAATGTTGACGCTTGAGAACTTTCTGTATTTTTCTCAAGTTCCTTTATCTGCTCCTTGAGTTTATTGACTTCCCTGTCAATGTGGAACTTCTCTTCTTCTGCTTGAAGAATTTTGGCAGACATACTGTCGTTAAGCTCCATCATCTCTTGCTCTTTTTGACTGAGAAGTAGCTGTAGTTCAGTGATCTCAGAGTCCTTTTTCAACAAAGAGTCATTGTTGAGCTCTGATGTCTGGGAGAATTCCAGCATACTATTCTCCATATCCTGAAGCTTTCTTTCAAGCTCAGAGGAAAGTAACTCTCTGTCCTCCAGCTGAGCGCTCAGCATCCTGGCCTGACCCTGCTGCTCAGAGAGAGTTTGAAGGACCATTTCCAGTTCTGTCTGCAAGGCTTGGATCTTCTCCTCTTTGACTTTACTCTGAGCGTTCAAAATGTCTACCTGTTCTTCTAAAAGTTGCATTTCAACACCATGCTTCTCTGTCACAACATTGCTTTGCTGGGAAAGCTTATCTAATTCATTTCTGGCTGTTTTAAGCTCTTCTCCAAAGTCAGTGGCCTGAGATTCAGCCTCCTCCTTAGTAGCAGTAAGAATGCGCGTTTCCTCCTCCAGACTCTTGATTTTCTCCTGTGATTCTGCAGCAGCATCTCTGAGTCTCTGGAGCTCCGCCAAAAGTTCACCATACCTTTTCTGGATTTCCTCAGCAAGAACCTGTGCAAAGACCTGGCCAGATGGCACATTAGTGTCTGGGGAGGAAGAACTTAAATGAACTTGAACAGTCTCTCGGATGATAACAGATGAAGACTCTACTTGAACTGCAGAGGTTTCCTGTTCCATACTTGTTGCTTCCCATGACTGCAGCTGCAGCTGGCTTAAGTCCTGCAGGCTGGATGGCCATTCCTGGGCCCCGTCTTGATTCACAGCTTCCAGGAGGGTCCAGCTGCTGTGGGCCACCTCAGAATCACTGCTAGCAACCATCTCATCCGAGGAGGTCCCTTTGGATTCTTCTGGAGAGTCTGACTGGTGTCCAATAAGCTCTGGGCTACTCTCATTATCGGCTGAAATCGAGAGAACAGAAGTGTCCTCTGCCACTAAAGTGGCCTCTTCTTGTGTATCCTCCAGTGGGTCAGGAAGAGAAGAATCATCATGGTGAGTCATACTATCATCCTGAACCTGATCATTTTCCCCTGAAGTGGCAGCACTGGGGCTGTGCTCCTTAGTCAGTTTATGGGACTCTCTTAAGGCTACAAGTTCATTGTCTTTTTCTAATAGTTGCTGTTCCAGGGCAAGTATGTGTGCTGCAGAAGAAAACAAAGATAACATTAAATGATTCAAAGAAATGAAGAGAAAAGAAATGGGCTGCTCATACTTAGACACACATTTCTTAAGTTTTTTAAATGATGTCAAATTATGCCACAAATCTACAGTTACAATTTCTACTGTATATATAAAATAGAAGCAATACTTTTTTTTAAACATTTATTACACGCCAATTTATTATTACAAAGCAACATGGGCAATCAGTTTAGCCTTTTAACAATATGGATGTCATTAAAGGTGCTAATACTCTGAATGAAAACAGCTCTAATTTTTTTCCTTTCCTTTTTATATGAGCAACAAATTTAGATCCTTGATCAAATCACACATCAACCAAACACAAATTTAGTACCTTTTTGGGATTCAGTTATATCATGTGCTGAAGGTTCAGCCATATCACCTCTTTCAGACATCTGAAAGAGAAAATAAAATGTGATTACAGATCACAGCATAGAAGGCAAAAACGACATTTTACCTAAACACTCTGAAGCTTATATGAATGCTGTTACTATTTATATACACACTTGCAGCAGTGCTATGTATGACATAGCAAGAGGTGAAGGCTGATTTAGACTATAGCTTGTCATATTAGTGGATCAGTGTAGAGAGGATTAGACATGCTTGTTCGCGCCAACTTAAAATGTTGTCTGTCTGTTAAGGGTCACAGACAGACAGGCTTCAGTTCTATCCTGTCTCACACAGTTCAAGGCCAGACATAAGTTGTGACCCTGATGAAGATGACAATAACAGTCACGTAGGCTGCGTCCATCTCATAATAAACTTGAAAACGGTACGACACAAAAATGTTGAGGACACTGTGCCCTGATTACGTTGTTATGTATATATTAACTTATGCTAAACTTTCAGGCTTACACCTTCCATTTCAAAACTTTATTAAACAAACAATGTAAACTGAGGTGGAACTTAGTAGAAACTCCCAACAAACACAATGAGAATCACTGAAGTTAAGCTTTGCAGAGATCACAAAGCCTGTAGGAGTACCAGGATTCACCCTTGAAGTTTACATCTCAGTTAAAATAAGCTTCCAACTTTGGGTGCTAAAACAGCTGATAATTCCAAATATTAGCTTTTTGTGATCACTCACCGCTTCAACCTGCTGCTCCAGCTGCTGTATTTTGGCAGTCGCCTCCTCCTGTTCTGTTGCTTTTCTGTGCAGTTGTTCTGAAAATAAGAAATCAGAATATTTTTAAAAGTCCTTGAAAACTTTACATGAATATATTTGAATTCTGGAGAAAAGTGCTCTAACCTTGAAGAACATCTATGTTATTGGTAAGCTGCACACAGCGTTTCTCGCTCTCATTATGTTCATCTTTCAGCCTTGTCAGTTGAGTCTCAATAGACTGCACAGTTTCGATAAACAGGGAAAGGTCACCAGAGTTAGGGTTTTCCTCTGCTGCTGGCACATCTTCCAGAGACAGAGAACATAAATGCCTCCCAATTTCACCCCAGACCATAGACTTCTTCTGAAAATCTTCATGCTCCTCCCTAAGGGCAGTCAGCTCTTTATTTAGTTTATCAACTTCCAACTTCTCCCTCTCCAAAGCACTCTGGCTGGCATGGACAGCTGCAGACTCTGCCTCTCTCACAGATGCAAGTTCTCTTTCAACCCGATCAATTTCTGCCCTGTTTCTCTCCAGCGCATCATGGGATGCTTGGGTGGCTGTAATCTCAGCCTCTTTAATCAGAGCCAGTTCTCTCTCCAGCCTGGCAACATCCATCTTCTCTTTCTGCAAAGCTTCCTGATTAACAAGCTCTGCATCTCTCAGGGAGGCCAGCTCGCTCTCCAGCCTAGCCACCTCTGCTCTCTCATTTTCCTGGGCCTCCAGGCTGCTTCGGAGGGCTGAGATTTCGGTATCAGCCTTGCTGGCTTGTTCAGCCCACTGCTGCCTCTCCTCCTCCCTCAGCTTGACAGTGCTGGCCAGTTCTTGTTCCATCTGACGGAACTGAGCAGTTAAGATCTGTGCAGATGAACCAACACAAGCATAGAGAAAGAATATATGAGGGCGTGTGTGCTGTGAATGTCAGACAAACAATGCATAATACTGATTTCTACATGTTGGGTGTGTCACTTTTCATCATGCAGGATAAGGAATAATATAAATGAAGCTTCTGTAAATAACTGGCAACATGTTTAACAATGTCAGAACAAACAGACTGGTGATAACAGGTACAGATCCTGCTGTACCTGTTTTTGCTGATCAGCACTGCTGACTTCCTGCTGCAGCATTTCTAGAACTTGAGACCGAGAGTTCAGGGCTTCCTCCAGCTCCTCACACCGCCTCTGGGCTGCATGAAAGGCCTGACGAACAGCAAAAACAGAGACCAAATGAGTATACAATAGACTGACTCTGAAGTGTGCTATGTTTGTCAAGGCATCTGACTTGACTATTATAAGGGTAACAGTTTTTAATAAAAAGATAAAGCATTTTCTTAGGTCAGCACCATAACAAATAATACAGACAGAAAGCAGTTGAGACTACAAGGCTTTAAGAGAACATAAATCTCAGTGTTATAAAATGCAGAAGGTGAATGGATTGACTATAAATAAGAAATAATCACTGGATGTTATACCTGCTGAAGCTCACTGTCATTCTGAGACTGTGCAGTAACCTTTAGCAGCTCCTCTTCATGTTTCTGGATCTGTTCTTGGAAACGCACATCCTTCTCACAAATCACAGCCTGAAGTATCTGCACCTGAAAACAAAAGCATCACAAATATTCAGCAACCTTTTATCATACCATTCGAGGTCATTATACTGTATACAACACAATACGAGTTTGTCACCTGTTCCTTATGCACAGTTTCCTTCTCTTCAAGCAGCTGTTCGGTGGCCTCTAGTCGTTCTTTGAGCTCCCTGCTTTTGGCCTCCTCTTCATTCAGCTTACTCTTAAATTCTTGAAGCTCCTCCTCAACTGCTGCACCAGGTCCTGTAAATGAGCTCTCTGGGCTCTGGTATAAACAAAAAGATATTTATGTGAGATAAGACTGGAGTGTTGATAATGTACGAGTGTGTCATAATACTGCAAATGCATACAAACTAAAACCTATATGTTGGTCTTTTCTGACTCACTGTTGGTCCTTCTTGTCCTTTCAGTTCATTAATCTGTTTAGTGAGTGAAGCCATCTTGGCTTTGGCCTGCAGCTTGAGTTTGGTGAAGCGAGCTTCAGCTGCTTCACTTTCATTCTGTGGAGCAAAAAGGCCATAAAATATCGATTTCAGAGTTATAAGTTAATAGCAATAAACCGACAGGACATTTACCTTGAGCTGAGCACCTTTGCTGGCCAGCTCAGCATCCTTTTGGACCAGCTGTGCATCTTTATCCCGGATAAGCTCTTTTAGCTGGACCACAAGTTGTTCCAGGTGGGCCAGCCTCTCCATAGCCTCCTCAGGTGCCTCAGACTCCAGAGAAGCCTGGCCCTCACTGGCAGGGAGCTGAGGCACAAGCATGCCCTGTTAAAGAAAAACAAAATAAAACAAGTGGTGCCAGGCACAACAAACCCTGCCCCTCCGACATATTGTAGCTTATTTTGGCATCAATCTAACTGATGTCATCATGTCTATGTGTGTGCTGATGTCAGCATAGACATAGACAAATTTCGGCCATTATAAATAAATTAGGGGAAAAAAAAAAAAAAAAAAAGAGTTTAAAAATTAATAAAAAATTTTA
>JAPTGW010000005.1:18290447-18302311 GCA_029814545.1 Apogonichthyoides opercularis
CAGAATAGACATAGAAAAATTTCCGCAATTACAAATAAATTAGGGGAAAAAAAAAAAAAAAAAAAAAGAGTTTAAAAATTCATAAAAAATTTGAACTTTGACCTACTTTTCCCAAAATGTAATAACATCTATTCTGGGTCACTGACAATCTATAAACCCAGTTTGGTATGAATTCAGCCAACAGTTTTGTTGCTTAAAGCTGCGTATGACTTTTGTCACCAGTTTTTCCATCAAATCTGTAAAACCATGGCCTAAGTATCAAAATTCCATAAGTCTTTCCGTGATTACACACCTGAATCTCTTCCCTCACGGTGACCAGTTTAGAAGTGTACTTCACCATAAACAATTCATTTGTTTACAAACAGAGCCAGTAGGTCACTCGGGCATTTTCAGAAAATTGTCATGACATGCATTGTGGGAAGCAGAGCTTAATGCAGCTGCAGGAGCAGCAGCAACAAACATGTCAACCAAGTGAAAGTGACTACGTGGGACTTCACTTACCACAATGCACATCGCGACAAATTTTCAAAAATGCCAGAGTGACCTCTGTTTGTAAACAAATGAACTGTTTATATTGGAGTACACTTCGAAATTGTTCACCATGAAGGAAGAGATTCAGATGTGTAATCACGGAAAGACATTGTGATACTTAGGCTATGATTTTACAGATTTCATGAAAAATTGGTGTTTAAGTGTTAACAAACAAACCAAACCAAAAACAATACTCCTTGCCTCCCCTTCGGGGGACGGGGTAAAAGTACCCAACACAGAAATATTCAGATGAATATGCAGACACTGATCTTAATAGTAAACCTGCGTCTCATATTAGTGACCTTTATCACCAAACAGGATCATTAGACCCAGGATCTCTTTCTGTTTCCTGGCTTGCCAAATCTAACTCTCATCATCCTAGTAGGGGTTGGCACTAGATGAGGACTCATGTATATGGACAGGTCTATTTCCAATAAGAACAAGACAGGCATCAGGAATTTTACAAAGATAATACAGGTTACAGAAACATAGGAAAAGAAAGTTGACTGACTGACCGCTATATGAATTATCAATATCGCATCATTAAGGCACCAGTGGATCTGACTATAATTATCATGATGTGTATTCTGTTAAACAAGCCCAGGATTTAGATGTCTCATTATGTCATGTAAGAGAATTTAATCTTTATTCTTTCAGATCAGCAATGCTGCTGTCAAGGAGCACACACACACACACAACAATGACAAAATAGACTTCAAACTAGTAATTGTGCTTGCTGTCAAATCATCAAGTCAAGCAGTTCAAGGCTTTGGCCCTTTAATAACTCTGTTTAATATGGTATCGCTGTGATAACTAAAGTCCAAACAGTTTAGATCTCTGTCAATCCTAAAAGTCCATATCGATATCTGCTCAGCAAACTGATTTTTCTATTTTCTCCTCTTAATGTGCATAGTGAGGACCACAGGATCTTCTGGTATATCCAGACTCACTGGGAAGCAGTGGTCAGTAGGCAGTGCTTTCATATGTTTTAACCCACTATTTGCTCCACAGCAGGTTATGTTTACAATGTAAGTTACCGTGGATATTTACTCCAGTAAGACAAAAACCACCTCTGCAATACTGGAAACCAAGGGCTGATCCAGTATTTATGTTGCTAACTACTTAATACTATTTTATAATATAGGCCAGACGTCAGGTGAGGTTACTTTCATTTTACCCATTTGCAGAATTGAGTTGCTGCTCAGAAAATGCCACCCACTTGACACATTTTACAAACAACAATCAAAAAGACTGTAGCTAAATATAATGGAATATTAAAATAGAATACAATTATACAAAATAAAACAATGAACAAATTCAAATAGGTGTATTTCTCATTTTTATACAAATACAAGTCCATCTTTAACTAATTTGTCAATAGTTTCAACAATTAGGGGCAAATAAGCTCCTACGTGAATAAAACATCAGATCAGCATGTTGTAATTTAAATACTGGAAACTCAGCTGATAATAGTCTCTCTCACCTGTGGGTCTGCATCTGCACCCTCCTCTCCAGAGAGCTCCTGGAGGACCGTGGCCAGACGGCTAAACATAAAGATGGCACTGTGAGGGGGAATTATGGGAGAGGCTTGTGAGTGATGTTGATAATGCTTGACATATACAACTTTGGAAATAATTTAGACTCTTGGTGTTCAAACACATTTTTTGCCTTTTCTTCTGGAGACTCTAACAAATGTTTTATTGATGATTTGTTTATTGGTTCCTTAATGAAAAACCAAAATAATTGCAGTCTCCTTATACAACTCTGGTCCCAATAGTTGATAGTTGGTTATTTACTTTAAAGTGTCTAAACCTCATATACATATCTTATGCACATAATTGGTCATGTAGTGTCAAATTTGAGAATGTCACTATTTTATAGTTTAATATATTTGGTTATTGTCAGATTGCATCATGTCTATCAAAATCTCTGTATTTTCTTTGACCTTTCAAACAAAGGTATCAGTACTAAAGGTAGTTATATTAACATTTCTATAGAAAATCACAGGTAAATTATTTCATTGTTGTAGACAGAGGAGCCTTCTTAACTTGTGACAGATTAAATAGATGTAATAAGGGCTGGGCAATATATCAAATTAATTTGACTGACTTTCTAAGACTTGTGAAAAATGTCTAAATTGCAAAAGATTATTTCTCTAGAGACCTCTCTTGCTCAACAAAAACTCAAAATGCAACCGGTTTGCTTCTTGTAATATACTGATTGTTAATGTATTTCTTCAGTCACAACTGCCACATAGGCCTAGTTATAGTAAAAATAAAAAAAAAAAGAATATTTTCCATGTCATTTCATGTTTTGTCTGAAGTTCTTATATCCAAAAAACAGTCAATTAAAGTTATGAATCATCCATGTAAATTTTTTGCTGCCATCACTGCTCCAGTTGTGACACATTTTTAAAAAAAGATTTCTGCTGCAAATGCTTATTACAAAATCCAGCCGTATTTAGTCTCTGTATAATTTCAGTTGCAAGTAAAAATTAAAGTGGTGGTGGGAGAATAATAAATATCATATATTCTGATTTTACATAGTCAGATCTAAACCTTAAATCATCCTTGGCAAATGAACATGCAAGAGAGGAATGAAATAAAAAAGTTTTTACAATATCAACCCCAATAATAAATGTATTTAACATAATACCAAAGTACTTCACATGAAAAAACAAATAAAACATGATATAGAAACACAAAGTAAATTAAAAACAATTAAAGCAGGCCTAACAAACCAACCAATATCAAAAACAGTAATAATCTTTAAAGACTCAACCAAATAAAATGACAAATGAACCATATTTGACACGTAAATAACTGCTTATTTCTGTTATAACTTCAACATATTTCAAAGAAACGTATAAATTTATACAAAGAAACCACATGAATTGGACTACTTTATTGCTTAAATGTCTCTTAAACGGGATGTTTTTACACGTCTGCGTCAACATATTGGATGCGAACCCCAGCCTGTCTGCTCCAAACTGGACTGCGGCTGCGTCACTCTTTGTGAACGGCAAAGATTATGCTAGCTAACGCGAAAATACCCCCGCAAACTTGAACGGCGGCTGAACACCGTCGTCGTTAAAATGCACTAGGAATATCTGAAGATTAAGAAGTGCTGCTGCGGACAGGATGCCACGTTAAAACTCTCGTCGTTTAAACTGACTGTAGTTTCCACGACACAGTAAGTTAGCAGAAGCTACTTAGCTAGCTAACGCTGGAAACTCGTAAATAAGGACAGCTGATTTAAAGAAAACCTGCTCTGAGTTTTGTTCCTCTGTACATGACAGCTCTGCGGTGAAGCACAGCGAGTGGCGTGATTGTAAAAGAATGGAGCTTTGACTCACCTGTGCGAGTGCTCCCCAGGTAAATGTTTCTGCCTTTTATTTGATATATTTCCTCGGATGGATTTCAGAACATAGCCACATCACCAAACATTCCCGGAAACAAAACTTCCTCTGCTCTGATTGGCCAGACAGGGTCTGCGCGTGTAAGGGACTGTCTGCAAATTCTACCGGATGTAGGGAGCATCATCATAAAAACGCAAAATGTGCCAAACTATTTGATCCGTCAGCATCAGGACTATATAACAACTGTGATAATGGCAGGACATGACCAGAGGGTGAACCTGATCATCAACCATGGCCGACAGCTGGGAAGGAGCCTGCTACTGCTGGCACACTACACCACAGTGTTCATGACCTTTGTGGGACGTACTGTCCAGTGGATGGTGGAGGCTGTGAAGTGGACCAGCCTGTTTGCACGGTACACAACATCAGTTTTTGACTCCATCTACAGACACCTGCACTGGGGGAAGAGAAAACCTGTCGGCGTCAGAGAGGTCTGCTCGAGCCCTGACACGGAGCCACAGTGAATTCACTTTTACAGCAACTGAGGATGAAATGAAGACTAAATAAACAATGATGGAAGCATGAGAAGAAAATTATCCTGAATGAAGAAAGAAAATGAGGCCTTACTTAAGTCAGAAAACAGTTGCATTTTACTTTTTTAAGCTCTTAAAAATATAGCCATTTGTTACCATGTAATTCCTATTGTTTAATGTGTATATAATATCCACTGTCCATATTTAGTTATTATCAGCAAAAGCTCTTCCAAAATGTTCACAACCACTTTTCGGGCTATGTGAAAAGCCCCAGAAAAATGCTTGTGTTGCCATGAATCCCTCAAACCTGCCAAAGGGTCTGTTAATGCAAATGTGGGTCAGGTTTGATGCAAATTACAGTATGGTGTTAAAACACTATATGCCTTTTGATCATTACATTATTGCACTACAGCAGGAACAGAATGACATTTATGAATGAAGTCACATTTGATATTTACTATAGCATTACAAATGATTTGTTAATGTCTTGTTTTTACTATTCATATTTTATGCTCATCTTGCAGCATATACACTACTGTATTTTGCTTTAACATATGTCACTTTTAGCAAAAGAAATACACCAGCTCTTTAGTGTTAAGAATGAAGCTAACTTTGCTACTGGCTTGACAGTTTCCTGTGGAGATGCTTTTACTGTTTTGTGTACATGAGTCTAAAAGATGTTTTTGCAAAGTTTAATGTTCAGAAACAAAGATACCACTGCTGAATGTAATTCAGAGACAACTAATGTCTGACATCAATAATTCCTGCAATGTCGATGTGATAAATGAGAAAATGAAAATGTGCTTGAGTGAACTGTTGCTTTTAAAATAATTCAGATACATTTATTGATGTTTTTACTTTTTAGTTTTGTGTTGACATATGTTTAATCTGTTAGCACATTTAGAATGAAGTTTAAGTACTGACATGTATTTTTCTGTATAATTTGTCTTTTACATGTTAAAACACTAACAAAAACTGAGAATGCACTGTTAGAAACATTACTGATAGCTGCAAATACTGAATAATACTACCAATTACCACACAGTAAAAAAATGCTAATATTTTTGTTTTCTTGTACTTACTACCGGTAATTACAAGACTTAAGTTGTAGTTAGAATAAAACTTAAACTGTATCTTTAAGTTCCTAAAACAACCACTTGTTTTTTTTTCTGTTTCATCAGTGTTAAACAATAAAGCCTTCTACCAAATGTGCTTCTGGAAGTTTACTTTGAGTACACATGTATGTTATTGTTGATTATATTCTACATAAAATATAACTTTTCTTATTTATGAAATTTAGGAAATAGCTAATCATGTTTTCAAAGTCAACCTGACATTTAAAATAACTTTCTACAAAAACAAAACAAAAACAGCCTAAAATGTTATAGAAAACTTTGAAAGTTTTCGTAAACATTTGTGGAGTCAGATCATCTGCAGAACTGGACTAAAAGTAACTTGATATGAATGTTTGCAGCTCTGATATACTGTATAAAATCATGGTATTTTAAGAAAGTTTTCAACTTTGTCTAAAAGTCTACTAATATTCCAGTATCCTGTTGGAAATATGCACATGACCACTTCTGCAAGAACCATTTGGTTACATGTGACTCGTGTACAGATACATGACACGAGGGATAAAAGTTCTATTGTGTTTGTCAGCACTAAACGAGAACAGAGAAGGAACAACCAACCTGCCCTCTTAATGGGGTGCTTAAGCTCATCGTCTGCATGTCTGCCTGGATTACAACCTGTGATTAGACCCAAGGAGGATAACTAGGGGCGTGGGCTGCCCCGCCTCCAAACAGTCGTCTACAAAAGGCCCCTACCAGCGGCTCAGCCTTTAGTCCCAGTGTTGTGTGACTGTGAAGAGGGATTCCCTCCATTTCACAGTAGACCAATAGGACTGAGAGGTTTCTGCACCAGCAGCTACTTTTAAAGCTCCTGCTCTACCTTCTACACTCAGAAGTCAGAAAAATGGGCAACACATCAGGAAGCACTGTGGATGACCTGCAGGCGGTGGAAATGCACCTCTGGTACAAGAAGTTTATGATTGAGTGCCCCTCAGGCCAGCTCACTCTGCACGAGTTCAAACAGTTTTTTGGGCTGCGAGGATTGGACCCAGAGGCCAACGCCTACATAGAGCAGATGTTTCGCACCTTTGACATGAACAAGGTAGGACACTGAGGTTTTAGAACTCAGCATTTAACTAAACTTTGACTGAAGAGTAAAAGCTTTATAACACAAGAACAGTTTGATGATTGTTTTGTCACATCTTTAAAGGTAAAGGACCAAATTTAGTGCGGTAATTAATGTGACACTTCCTGGCTCTTATAGGGATGATACTTTTGTCATTAAATTATTATTATTATTATTTTTTTAATTTAACCTTTATTTAGCAAGAAAAAAATGATTTGTAAAATAGAAATTTCAGTCATACATCCACACTAAAACCAAACTGTTAGCCTCATAGCATAATTGCCTAAGTCATATTTTTGGCCAAATTGTGATATCTGCATAAAATGAATCAGCAGTGTTAGGACAGTAAAATTCTTAACATAACACAGAATTGCTAATTGTTACCAAGTCAGTTGTTCATTGTAGCCATGATCCACAACTAGAAACATAAAGCAGAGTTTCTCATAAATAATTTTTGTCATCTATTGGAGTATTAGTATAGTATTGTAGTAGTATTGTTCCTACACAAAGTCCCTGATATCAGTTTTCTGGTACAATGTGTCAAAGTTAAGGCAATTTATCAGTTATAGGTTAGGGCCCCAACTTCAAAATGTTAATCATATTTTATATGTTGTTAATTATCAAAACTCTTCTCATTTATTTTTCTATTTGATTCCTAAAAATGGGGTGAACTATAGAAGCCAATCAAGCCGATGTTTGACATTTGTGCCTGAAAACGACAATGTTTTATCATTTAGTACACTACATTGTTGCAGAATTCTTTTCTTTAACCAATTAATCATGTAATAAATTTCAACTGATTGTAAAGTTAAAAATTTGAACTAATATCAGCTGGGTTGTATTGAGCTAGTCTTCTTTTATAGAGCATTTTTAAAGTAGTTTGAGGTAGTCATATAAATAGAAACAACAGAAATGGAGAATAAAAAGGAAAAAAAATATGAACAGTGATTATACTATGAATATGGAAAAGGGAATATGGCAAATTATACACATTAAGAGTAGCAATAAATATACTGAAACTTATTAACATGTAATTATATTTAATTCTGACAAAACATGCTGCTTGAATTGAAACATGTCTGTATTATCCTATGACACATATTGACTGAAACATAAAAGCAGCCAATCAGCACAGGTCCTCAAATCACATTTGAATTAAGAGTGTTTTTGTTCCTGAGACGGGGTCATAACAGGATGTCTTTTTGAGAAGCTGCATGGCTATATTTAGTATCGCTGTCAGCTCACAAAGGGCTGTGGTAATCTGTATGCATGATTTAAATGGTGAGATTATCTGGGAGACAAAGCTTTGATGCTAAGATTGCTGTCCATGTTCAGACACAGACAGTCCCAGGAGATAATACTCCGCCCTGGGACGCTTCACTTCCCCTCTGATAGCTTTGCAGTGTCAACTCCAAGAATAGGGCATCAGTTGACTGATAATCCCTTTGAATGGTTATAAATGCTTAATATTTTATTAAATCTAGGTTAAATATTGTTCCTTCATTGGCCTTTCTGTCCCACTTCTATTTACATTTACTGTCAATAAATTTACACCTTCTTTTCCACTGTAGATTACCATCATCATTTTATGCTCTATAAATAACTTTTATTTGGTCACGTTTAAGGACATGCATTATTGTTTAGAGATAAGCTTCATGTGATACGGGTCTAAAAGTCATGTCTTCCTACAGGATGGTACCATAGACTTCATGGAGTATGTGGCGGCCCTGAGTCTGGTGATGAGAGGAAAGATGGAGCACAAGCTGCGCTGGTACTTTAAACTTTATGATGTGGATGGCAATGGCTGCATTGACCGACATGAGCTTCTCAACATCATCAAGGTGAAGGAAACTCTGAACCAGCCACACTGCTGTTTTTTTTAAACAACCTCAACTCCAGCTAATGTTATTCTGTTCCTCCAGGCCATTCGAGCAATCAATGGGAATGAAAGTCAGGAAACAAGTGCTGAGGAATTCACCAACCGTGTGTTTGACAGGATTGATATAAATGGAGATGGTGAGTGTGCTCTGGCACTATGGGAGACAAAGATTTAGGAGGAAATTGATGGTGGGTGGAGAGTGTTTGTACATTTATCAGCTCCACTGGTAACAAACACACATGATGATACAAAGAAGATAAATGTGGTTTTCAAATAATCTAACACACTAAACCTTTCTTTTGAAGAACTAATGACAAAGTTTTGACCAAACAATTAACCTCTTTAAAAAGGTGTAAAACTCATAATACATCATTTTCAATGTATCTTTGTCTGTAAAAACAGGTGAGCTCTCCTTGGAGGAGTTTGTTGCCGGTGCACGCAGCGATGAAGAGTTTATGGATGTGATGATGAAAAGCTTGGACCTCGCCCACATTGTGGCCATGATCCACAACAGGAGGCATAGCATTTAGATCTGGATGATCTTACTACCTCATCTTTTAATTCAGATCTTAACCAGAGCTACAGCACCTCTGGTAAATGGTCATTTACAGCATTTTTTTATGGTCATGTTAAATTTAATGATGCCACTGCACTGCAAACATGGACATTTATTTTTTTTTAATGACCTTTAAGTTTGACACATATGCACTTTAAATGTGTTGGGATGACTCAGTCAGCCTTCACAAACTGTTCATTGTCCTGGTTTAATGATGCTGAGCTCTCCCAATGCCACCTTGGCATGAGGGATGATCTCTCAGACAGTCCACTTATCCTCAGATACCCTGCGGGATAAAGGAGGGAGATAGGAATAGAGTGTAGAGTGGCAATTACATGCACTCTGCTATGCTTTCCAAATCTTCCTTTTTTTTTTTTGACTCCCTCTGAAATAAAATTGCTCAGTCTGTTTACCCATTCCAGCCTAGCGGGTTCACAGGAGGAGCTATGAGCCTCCAGTTTGTCTAACATCTGTGCTAATTTGATGAAGTCAGTGTCTGTAACACAGGAACAGGTGGATTTCACTTTAAAAATATTTGCTCATTGATGGAACAAACATCCCAGATAACATTTGTAAAGAGATGCAGAAAACAATGTTTATATTTTTTATTTTGTGCACCTTTTTTTTTTACCAGGGGAATCAAAGTGGCTCTTGGTTTTATAGCATTTTGTATGTCAAACAGATTAGTCACTTATTTAAACAGCATGTGTGTGGGTGTTGGCCCTGGCTGAATGGTTTGCCATTTGTTCAGTATTGATACAGATATAGATCACCTTCTCATATTGCTTAATCGCTTGCTGTGCTCGATTGGTGCCTTTTGTAAGATTTCTGAATGTGTTCATTAAGCTTTTTGCTTATTTGTACAGTAAACATGAACAGTTAAAATCCTGTATGAAATGTTTCACTTCAGTGTATTTCATCAGAACATTGAAATTCTGAAGGAATTAATAAAGTTGATGTCATTGTGTAAATGTGCTGCAGGTGTTGCCTTATCCATGTTGCCATAACAACTGCAAAAAAAAAAAAAATCTGATGCATCACTTTAATTGTTAGTCACAGGAAGTTAAGACGGGGATGAGATTCCTGCACAAATCACATCACCATCATCATCCAAAAGCTCACGCTCGTTTCCGATCAAATACAGTCTCAGAGCTATAATCATCTGATGAACACAGGATCTTGAAGATCAGATGGGAGTTGAAATGTTCGAAAAGTGACGGAAGATTAGTAAACTGAAGCCACATTAAGAGAGCAGCCTTTGCCTTTAAAGACAACTACTAATACAAGCTGGTGAATATTCTCCATTACAATGTGACATTCTGTGACTTCAGTACCGTCACACAGCAGTTTTAAAAATGGTAACACATTATGGAAGCAGCAGTCATCCCTTTGAGCAAGGACGATGATTCACCTGCACCGTGCCACAGTCGGTTTTTGTCAGGTAGATTTTACAGCTGCACCACAATGATAATGCTTATTTGATATGAGCAATATGAGTTCTATGCTAATCCTGCAGCTCAGCTGTATATTAGCTGTCTATTACGATAAAGAACAAATTACATTAGAATGAAGTAAGACTCCTGAAGTAATTCCTTTATATATAGCTTAAGGAGGGACACAAACAAAACTTGCCAATATGGCTTTTATTTTATACAATACAAATGCAAATACCTCTTTTTATACACATCCTGAGGCACAAGGGTTTGACAGAAAATATATGTTCATCCATCAACCACAAGGGGGCATTGGCATAACTGAATTAATTTTACACCACAAACTCAACAGTCTGAGCTTCTCATTTTGCATGATGCTTATCTGTTAGTGTATTAATGTACATATCCCCTTATGTCTTACTATCAGTATGTTTCATCTCCCCATTATGCACATCACGGTCACAGGAAGTCATACAGATACTTGACAATATCAAAGTTCACAGTCCTGAAAGACAAAGCAGGCACTCAGTAAAGAACTGTAAAAGGTTAATTCCCTTGAGAAAAGACTCATTTACAGTTTGTGATAAACATATACTCTACCTGGATATGGCGCAGATGAAGTCCATTGACACGGCACATTTGTATTTGGGGGCATCGAGCTGATCGTCATGACTGACCTGAGTCAACAGCTGTAACGTCACTAGAGAAGAGATCTAAATAGGAACAGAAGAGAACCAAAATGATTCTGTTCCACTTCTCTGAACACAGCATCCAACACTTCGATATAGTAAATGATGAGAGCCAAATGCACAGATATGGGTTGAGCTTAATTTCCTAAAACCATTTCATGCTCATGGCCATAAATAGATCAGCATTTGGACACAGATCAGACTCATGAACATATGGGCAGAAAAGTCATCTGAGACATGGTGGTCATTTGACCTGATTTAACATAAAACAGTGCACCATTTGCACCTAGAAATGAGAATATTGTCCTTGAAAATCCTCGTGTACATATTTAAAATGCAACTGGGGCAAAAGTGACAAATTAACATGTATCTAATTCTCTGTGGATTCACTTTATTACAGACTCATGAGGATTAGTAGAGCGGGCTTCAGGACTTACAGTGTCCGAGAAACTGAGAACAAGAGCTGCAGTGGTCATTCAGTTCAATGATGAGTTGTCAACTATTAGACTAATTACCAAGTACTTTGATAATGGATTAATTAGTTTTATTGTAATTTTCCAAACAATATGATTTTGACTTCTTAAATGCTTTCCTTACTTCTCTGTGATAGTAAACTGTATCTATGTTTTATATTTGGATTGGGACTTTAACGTGTTAATTTCGATTAATTAATTACAGGAAAAATAACG